>LPNX011122563.1:0-32112 GCA_001517045.1 Pseudotsuga menziesii
AAGGGAACCTATCGAGAAAGAGTATTATCCTTCATCAAGCATAGATATTGGTAATTTACAAACATCAAATATTTGAGGCTTCTAATAATTTTTCATATTGTATAAAAAAAATATTTGTATTGTTATATTTTAATTATTATTATTGTTAATTTACAAATATCAAATATTTGAGGTTTTTAATAATTTTTTATATTGTTATAGTTTCAATTTAATTACTATATAGTAGATAGTAATGTGTCAAAAAACTAATATCTATATTTATGATGTGTGATTATTTTGTTTTGTTTTTTGGTTTTGTTTTGGAGTAGTTTATCTATTTTATGGTTTGGGTTTTTTAATAGTTTTTTAAAATAAAATTATGTTTTTGAATGTATAAATGGTGTCAAAACCTTAAAATATTTTTGTGAAACTCAAATTATGCAATTTCTATAACTACTATATGTTTTAGGCTTTGCGCGATTTTCAAAGCATTTTATGTTAAGTTTTTAGTTGTTTTTGCTTCCCTACCAATCACCAATTTGAAGAATTTATATGTGACTAGTTACTATTTTTTATATTGTTTTTTATTATGATTGTTTAGTTTGAATTTGTAAAGCATAAAATAAATTTAGATAGTGCATGTGTCTCATTTTCTTGCAATATAGGAAAAACACATATGCTAGTCCACTACCCATTTTTAATAAAAAAAATTAAAATAGAAATCGTTCAATAAAGTAATGCTTTGAAGCTAACTTTTCCTCTAACCATCCCTGCTACATAAATAAATATATAGATTCACCCATTGACAATTTATCCTCATTTAAATCTTGCTTAGTTGTAATGTCTTTCTTTATAGTCGATAGCTTGTTAATAAAAATATGACAAAACTGGGTGTTGGAAATGATAGACTGAAAAGGAGCATGGTCTGGGCCCTTCTAACGAGGAAGAGGAGCATGTCCTGGGTGGATAAAGAAGGATGGGTGTGCCTATTTTAGTGTGATATACTTACTGACTATTTGTGACGACTCTAGAAACATTGAGCCTGCAGTATCAATCATTGTTCTACTATAGGATGATTAATTTTTGCAAAAAATGTCTATAGTCTATACCCTAACAAAAGCAACCAACATTGTTAGAAACTGAAAATATCTACCCTGGATGAATCTTTGTTGCTTAAGTTCATCCCCTCTATGAATGGAAATGTCAAAACATTGTTCAAAGTATTTAAAATGAATTTGGAATTTAGCAACTCATCAATATTGATACTAAATATGACCTTATTGTGTGTAAATTAATGAGTCCCAAAGTGCATGGGTGAATTGATGAAGGTGGATGTTGTCACTGTAGCAATCATTAATTTGTCTATCCTTCTTTGCACAGGTGTTGTGATATGGCAAGAGTAAGATGCTAGCTATTAGCTAATTTGTCCAATTTAAATCTAAACTGGTTACTCTCATACATGTACATTTGGGTTTTAAAATAAAGTAGTTTTATACACTACTATTAAGAAATACAAGGATATCTCATTTGATATCCATTTATGTCTATAAATATGTGAACTCTACTTCTAGATTTTTTGAATCCATGGGAAACTTAACTCCATATCCCATTTTAATGGGTGAGAAAATAATATTAAATAGCCAAATTACACATCTATCACTATGGTAGCATACAAAAATTCTGATATTAAATCGAAGCTGCTAATTCCAAGATACCAAGATCGAAAACAACTCTATTCTTCTTCTTAATTCAGCAGTTACAAATTCTTCAAAGACATGTAGATCGGCTGCAAAGGGTGAGGCTCATCACTACAGATAAAATTCACACAGACATTTACAGACTTGAAGTTTTTCTGATGTGATCTTATACTCCTGGGAGCAACTCACAGAGCATATTACTTTGGGCTCAATTAAGCTCAACACATGAGCGACTTCCCTACTCTCGAATGTCTTACAATGAGCTCTCAGCTCTTTATTTATACTACTAAAACCGGTCTCCTGGTGACTCAAAACTGGCACTAAAGAGTCAAAAGGAAAGCATCCAGGGTGACAGGTGGGGACAACTATCGTCATTATCTCGTCCCTTGGAGTCCGTAGACATATGGGGACCCAGAATCTTCATTATGACTGACTCCTCCTAATCAGTACAAAAGGTTGAATAAAACAAAGTGGAGCAAAACCGGCCCATGACGGTCTTCAATGGCCCACCACAGCTTTCACTGTAATCGTATGGGTCTCTGCCTTGCATACAAATGCAAACTTCGCGTCTGTTTCCAAGATCTATTCCTCCACAAAGGCAGTCAAATCCTAGAATATCTGAGTCGTAGTCCTTGAATGCATCTTTGGTATAGCGGGTCCTCTTCAAGCTGGATTGGCGGGTACAAATTTGGACTAAAGCATCTTTCAATACCTGATCCGTGAAAGATTGCATTGGATTCACAAAGGAATTCTCCCTGGAATAATGACTCTACATGGAAGTTTAAAGGGATTCTCTTTGTATGCACCTTTGAGTCAATTCTCTGTCCTTGAGCATCCCGCTTGATGTATTTTTGAGAAGTGTACAACGTATGCTCTAGCCACGTGTAGCGTCCGCCATGATGATGAAGCATAAATTTAAACCATTGATGCTCTCTATCGGCCACTTCAATGTCAACTTTCATATGAAGTATGAAATTGGCACGACGGTTCACCCAATCCGTTCTTGGACAAAACTTGTCTAGTAAGACTTCCATCCAACCACACCATGCATTATGCCTAAGGTTTACAGGGTCTGTACAAATGACAATTTTATGCTGCTCTCTACAAAATTGAAGAATTAAATTGTAGGATGTCCATGTTAAATTTCCATTGCCAATGTCCACGTACCAAATCGGACCATATTTTTCCTCGTCGCAGTCTAACCAAAGTTCTCTACAACTTTTTAGCTTTTCTTGAGCATTCTCAAAATTTCAGAATGCATCTCTCTCCCATCTTTCCATTATCTGTATTTTCAATGAGGAGGCTTCAATTTGCTTGATAAGAGTAAGGTTGAAATACCTTTCAGCTTCTTTCCTTGATGCATAATCAAGGAGTTGTCTTTATTCTGTCTCTGAAAGCGATTCATCCCAAGGCTATAGGAATAAGCCATTTCTGGGTTGATATAGCTAAGCTTTACCACAATCTGCACCAGAGCTAGAGGCATCAGCTGTGAACATGCTGAGAGTAGGAGAATTTTATTTTGGGTGTTCCCTTGTGAGCACATCAGCAAGACAATTAAGATAACCTGGCTTTACACAATGTCAAAATCAAAATTACTAAGCCAAATAAACCATTTCAGAATGCAACTACTATTCTCAGCCATTATATTTTCATTCTTAAAAATACCAGGCATTATTTTCAAATCTGTTCTAATAACAAGTCTAACTGGTTTTAAAAACAAAATAAAATGATGGATTGTCTTCTTAACAGCCAAGATCTCTTTGTGGCTGGAAGGGTGGTTGAGTTTTGCTGCTTTAAAGGAACCCGAACCATAACCACACACATGTTCTTTGCCTCCAATGACCTCAAGTAGAACTCCACCCCAAGTGTGGGAAGAAGAGTCTATCTCAATGATTAGCTGTCCCGAACCTTGAGGTAAAGAAAGAGGAGGAAAATCCAATACTTTGGCTTTGATATACTGAACAACCAAAGTCATTTCTGGTGACCATTTTACAGGATTCTTTTTTAATCTCTGTTGAAGGAGATGGATATCAGTGGCTTGTCCTTTGTAAAAAGGTCTGATGTAATTGAGGCTACCAAGGAATCTCTGCAACTGATTTTTATCAAAGATTTGATCCAGAAAATGATTGAAGACGCTGAGGACATGTTTTTGTAGGATGACCTGTCCTCTTTGGATCTTAAATCCAATAAATTCTATTTCATTTTTTCATATCTCCATCTTTCTTTGAGACGGGACTAACCCATGTTTAAAAACCAAATCATAAAACATTTGTAAATGTTTTAGGTTTTCTTGCAGGTTTTTGGAGCAGAGAAGGATATCATAAATAAACACAAGTGCCCACTATTTTTCTCTAAAAATACCATCCATGCAAAACTGAAATTTTGATGCAGCCATATTGATTCTGAATGGTAAAACCTTCCACTGGTACTGACCATGTGGAACTACAAATGTTGTTTTAAAACGGTCCTTTGCATCAATACCAATTTGGTAAAATCCTAGTTTCAAATCAAATTTACTAAATATTGTGCAACTAGCAATTCTTTGTAGTAGGCTGGCTTTATCTGGAAGAGGGTACCAAACTTTCTGGAGTACATTATTGAGAGGCTTATAATTCACAACAAGCCTTAGTTTTACCCACTTGAGTTCAGAGTGTTTGTTTACAATAAAGGCTCTGCAAGCCCAAGGGCTCTTAGATGGTTCTATCATGCCTTTGGATAGAAGTTATTTAATCTCTGAGGCATGAAAATATCTTTTTGAGGGGGACATGAGATGAGTAGAAGCTTTCATTGGTTTAATCTTCTGCAATGGATCAAATGGAAAGGAGACAAAATATTTCTCTCTTGTCCAGAAAGCATTTGGGATTTTTGAGCAAAAGTCTTTAACTAATTCTGCAGTAATATTTGCAAGGGGATTTTCTCCATGGATGTGTGAAAAGGATATACAATGATCCATTTTCATCAACTGAGTAGGATTGGATTTTTGCACAAGATTTTGTACAAAAGATTGACATTTCGGACTAGAATTCAAGGAAAGAGGAAGCTTGACTGTACAGTTATTTATGATGCAAGAAAATAACATTTTCTGGGTATCAAAAGAAAAAGGACTAACTTTGGACAGAAATTATGAACCTAAAATGCAGTCTTCCGTGATGTCATCTAATTTGTACAAAGTTACTGCATCAGATATTTCATTAAGCTTTATTGGGAATTTTTCAGCTTTTGCAACAAGGGGAACTGGAGTTCCTTCAATTGATGTTCCTTGGTGTGTAGTGTTTTCCCAATAGAATAAGGGGAGTGCTGAACCTTTTACTAAGTTCAACTGACAACTTGAATCAAGCATACAGTCTAAAAAATATGGTTTAAACTCACAAGGGAAAAATTGAGTTCGTATAAACATCTTAGGGCCAGTTAGCATCCCTAAAGTAAGATCAGGAGAAGGTTCTTTCTTTTCTGTACTTTCCATAGCTTGATCATACTGCTTGCTTGGTTCTTCATCTAACGATTGATCTCTTTCAATCTGTATGATCTTAACCATACTCTTCAAGTCTTCAATTTCTGTTACCAAGATTCTAAGCTGTTGCTGCTTCTCTTTGATTTGTAGTCAGGGCATTTTCTCTTTATCTCTCCTATAACACTGTCTACTTTCATGATCATCAGGGTAGCTTTTATAAAGTTCAGTAGGATTACACTGGGCAGGAGTTACAAAACTTACCTTTCCTTTACCTTTATCTTGCTCAAGCATTTTGAGCAATTTCTTCTTTTCATCTTTCAAAGATGCTCTCAACATATATTAAAAGACTGGAGTTTCAGATAATTGAAAATCTATGGCTGTGATTTTTTTTTCAATGTTTTGTGGCGTATTCACAGAAAACATATACAGCAAAAAATCATATTTTGGAGGCTCGAACCCTCCCAAATTTGGTTCGGAATCATACTCTGAAGAAGAATAAGAACCAATTTTTTTAAGAGCAGCTACATCGTTATTTGACTCAGAGGTATCAGATACAGTTGATGCATCAGAACGTAAGAAGATTATTTCACCAGAGGGTGACTCAATGTCTGAACTGGAATGTAAATCCCACCATCGAGGATCTAACTGAGCACACAAGGCAACAAGCCTTGGTTTTAAATTCTTTTCAGACATTTATTTGCCCAATGGACTTTCTGACTGCATATGAAGCATGTTTCCTTATCATTTCTGTCTGTTCTCCTTTTAACAAACTTTTTATGAGGGTGTTTACTATATTTCTTGGAAACTTGATATCCATGCTTACTTTTATGCTTATAGGGTTTTCCTGTATCCAGATGGTATCTAGGAGCACTAGAATAGAAGACTTTCTTATGTTTAGATTTATGACATTTGCAATCTTGTGCTAGATGACCTCTATTATATGCACCACATCCCCAATCAGGCATTTTTGCAACATTTTTATAGAAGGATGATGAATACATACATTGATGTCGCTTGAAATCTTTACTAACCCTTTTCTCTAAGCAGTGCTCTTGCCATGGCTCTAGTATATAACTATGTAACTGGGCTAGAGAGAGGCCTCGATAATTGATATTCTTGTCTTTCATATATTGTTCTACAACATTTGGAACATGACCAGGGAAGCTTCTTAGATAGTGCTTTAAATAAGAAGGGTCTCCTGACTTTCAAGAAAAAATCAAGAGTTGTTGCATGTAATAGAAATATTCTTCACTTTGTGCAAGATTATAGAGTCGAGTTGACATAAAGAGAGATGCAAGATGCTCATAATATTCTCTTTCATCAAGTCCATTGAACTCTTTACCTAATGCTTTAAGTATCTGCTGATCAGCATCTTTAACAGAGAGCATTTCATTTCTGGCTTCTCGTGGGAGCCATCTCCACCACTCATTGGCAAGTCCTAAAAGACCTGCGATTATTTGTCCAGCCAGTTGTTGACCTATAAGGGTATCATTTTGAGTTCTTTTGTAAAGGGTTCATTGTCCTAACATTTGTATTGTAGTTTTAATATCAGTTTGGCATTGACACTGGATGTTTAAGAATGGTTGGTCAGGCATTTGGGACAATGGATTATTCATGGTATTAATTCCAAATTGGAATTTTTGGTTGGGGCTTTCGATGCATCAGGCATCTGGAGGTCAAAGGTGTTTTCACAAGGAGGAGGATTATGAATGGATGAAGACTCTGCCATATCATGAACAGACATCATATTCAAATATTTAGTATCTAAAGCAGGAGGAAAAGTTTTAAAGTGACCAATACATTCTTCTTCATCTCTACCAAAATTAAATTATGGTCTCTCATCCTCTGAAATACTTAGCATGCTAAAAGAAATACTACGATGATGCTTGTTTTCTTTCTTTGGTGTTTCTTTTCTTTTATGACCTTGTGACGCTAAGGCAAAGACTCAGGGACTGACACCAGGAACTCTCTTTTTAATCTCTTGAGTCTGGGTCAAAAGCTCTTCTAACTTGGCCAATCTTCTCTCAGTTTTGTCTGCAGCTTTTTCAACTACTTTTTTCATCTTTGCAGAATCTTTCAAGAGATGATCTAACAAACCTAACTTAGTCTCAACTAAGGAAATTTTTTCTTTTTCTTCTACCACCAATTTTTTAAGAACAAGGAGATCATAGGCCATGTCATCAAGATTTTGTGCAGTCATCTTTTGTTGCATATTGCTCCAGTTAGCAAGCTTGACGTAATCAAAGACAGATTCATCTGGGCTTGAAGATTTGTATGGTAGAAATTCTTTTTTTATTTGGCTGTCTATTGAGTATTGCCAGAAGGAAACCTTAGGTAGATTCCTACCTGGAATATAGGACTTTTGTCCTTGGTTATTAACTTCCATAACATCATTATGTCTAGGTAAACTGAGCATACCTAGTGTTGGGGAATCTCTATTTTTCTAGTGTTGGATCCTCTGAATTATTTTTCTGCATGCTGGGAAATCTTTATGTTGGCCACGGTTTTCTGTTTCATACAAACCAATGAAAGAAGTAGAAGTGGACTGGGATGCAGAGATAGAGTCAGAATCGACTTGTCTCTGAGCATCATTGTAGGAAGCCATAGAGGTAGATATGATAAGAGGAGGTGTAAATCTAAGAGCAGGTGTTTGTGCTGGTAATCTAAAAGAATTAGTATGTTGATCAAAAGTTAAAGGTTGGTTTAGGATAGAACGTTGCAAACATTTAGCATTTCTAAGTTCTTGGTATTTGACTTCCCATTGCTGGGGATAATTTATACCAGTCCAGTCGAAATTAAAAGGGGTAGCTTGACAAGATTTGTCTGACTCCACCATGATTTGTAAGCGTGAACTCTGATGGACACAAGATCTAAGTGGAGGAAGGGTATCATTACCAAAACGAATACATACAGCCCCTTTTAACTCAATAATTTTAGACCGTTGCATCATTTTGAACCCTTGAGGTCAGATATATGCTTTCAATAGATCATAGATATGGGGATTCTCTAGGCTGATAGAGTATTTGGGAAAGACAGTTCCATAAGCAGGACCCTCATGTAAAGGAGCGGTAAAACTGCCAATAATTGCATTAGCAAAATTGTGATGTCGAGTATCGACAACAACGCAAAAAGAAGACATAGGGAGGTAACGTTGGACCAGCAGACCTAAACCAAGCTTTATTGCGCCAAGATGCGCATAACAATAACCTTCTTTAATAGCCCAATCGATTTGTGCTTTATCGATTAAATTTATATGAACAGACTCCTCAAAATCAGTAAAAGAGATATCAATAGAAGAAACTTTAATCTTTGTAGCAGACCTGTATTGCCACCAATTTAACTTATAGACATCCGAAGGAAGTATTTTTGGTTACTGCTAATCTTGAGAAGGATTAAAATCTTGTATTTTGATTATAGAATAATTAGATGAAGATGGTTCATTCAGAAAAGATGATCTTCTTTATGCAAGACAGACTTATGCATTATTATCAGACTGACAATCTAATGTGGCAAGCGAAACTGTATCCATTGAAGGGTCCATGATTAAACTGGGATTTTTAGCTCATGTTGGTTTCTGGTAAAACAAGGACTTACAACGCTTCCTCACAGCTACTGCCTTTCCTCATACAACCCAAAATTTAAATCCCTCACGCCCAACAATTTACTTAGCTGTCATTTCCACAGCCTACAGGAAACAACTTTACTAGATTGCAAGTAAAAAATACAGAATAAGCTATTTAACAGGAGATTTTGAAGATATATAACAATGAACTTACATAAATTCTTCGAGCTACTGGAAAGATACCAAGATACCAATATTGAATAAAAGGAATTCATTACAAATTTGTTATTCTTAGTGTGAAATTAGAGCAGGAAAAGACTCTACATCTCTAAACAGCTCTCTTAAACAGTGTTATGAATTATTCCAGTCCATTCCAGGGTGGCCAATTATTTAACACCTATATCATAGTCTCATGGGAATCCTTGAGATTTACTATATTTCCATTTGAGTGCCAACGTAACAAAAAAATAATTATGCGTATTAGTTCTACATTAGATTTACTACATCCAACAACCATTAACGGATTTTAAATGTACACTCACAAGTTCGGTATCTAGAAAGATAGTTTTACAAGTTCATGAAATAATTGTCCAAGCCATTTTTTCTAGGTGTTTCATTCATAGAATATTGAATTATTCAGTTATCGTTTATATACTCCGTCAATTTGCATTAATTCCTAACGGATATAGTTCAAGACAATAGCAATTTCAGTTCTAAGAAATAATAGTCATGGTGTATACAAGCAGAGTTAAAACTACTGTCATAGAACAAAACATACACAAACACATGTATAGAGCATACATCCGAACAAAAACTTGGTTTTTATTCATTTAATCAACCCCCAAAACATATTACAAATTCCCTATTTATACACAAGCATACAATATTTTCTCAATGGGATTCATTACCGCCATTTTTTAATCTCAAGGCTATGAGAAGAGAAGACAATGAGACTCAACCTACATGCAACTAATTACATGGAATCAAATTATTATACGGTTCAATTATACAACCATTGTTCCATCCATTCTATAATGTAGAAGAACTTTGGCCTTCACCAATGTTATTGCAAGCAATGTTTTTACTTCCTAGCAAATGTGTTATATTTGATTGGAATTATGGAATGCAAGTAGCTCCCAAAATAGTCTCTCTGATGTTTTGTAGCATACACACAATGTTAATCATAGTAGGTCATCCTTCAGGGGATTTTTTTGTACAGAGAAAACTCACACTTACAAGGTGACTGAGACAATTGTGTTCCTTATCTTCTTCAATGATGGTACTATCCCTCCTTACTGAAACTTATATCCACTACTTCACCAACTCGGTTTGGAAAATGACTACCCACCCATTTTTGCAAGTTCATTCCCTCCACAAACATTTTTTGGATGGGTTTCTTTCTAGTGAGCATCTTCAATAGCACTACTCCATAGCTATAAACATCGCCTTTTGTTGTGACACATCCGCCCAATCCATACTCTACATTGAAACATTCTCATCGAAAGGTTTCTCCTTCACAATTTTTAATAAAATAGAAAACTTGTGACATTCCCTAACATGCTATCAATCTCAAATAATAACTGGAGGAATATAGCCAGAAGGTTTATCATTCACAATTTTTAATAAAATAGAAAACTGATGACATTTCCTACTATCAATCTCAAATAATACCTAGAGGAATGTAGCCTGTAGATCCCTTGAGTGCATGTGTGGATGTGAGAGATAAATCCTCATAGTTTTCAAACCATATGCTAGCAATGCCAAAGTCTATTAAATATGTTGTAATATCTTCATGAAGATGCAGATTGTTCAATTTCAGATCACAATGGATCACTTGTATGGAACAATGGTGATGGAGATATGCCATGCCCTGTGCAATGTCTATTGCTATATTCAACCTTTGAATCAACTCAAGCTAATTGCAACTCCATCTCTAGGATATAACCACCTCTCTAGGATTCCATTTGACATGAATGGGAATATCAAAGCTTTGGTTTGGTGGTCTGAATAAGATGTTATGATTCTACTAATATTTCGATGCCTAACTCTACTCAATACTTTGCACTCCTTGTCAAAACTCTTGTGAGTCCCTTCATTTTCCATATATTGAGAAGCTTCACTGCAATCATTGTACCATCATTCAAAACCCCTATGTACACTTTTCAAAACATTCCCACCACTAACAACTTAGCATCGGTAATTTATTTTGTTGCATTGATGATATCTCCATAGGAAATTATTTGATGGGGCCACATTTAAGGATGTCTCAAACTCTATAGGAATATGCCTCTTGTGATTTTGTCTCCAAAAAAATACCAAAAATAAACATAGTAAAATAATGGTTGCAGTTGCAACAATAGCCATAATAACTCTTTTAAGATGTGAAACACTTTTATCCTTGATGGGAGAGCATGGTGTTAGACTTATCGAGGGTCCACAGAGCCCAAGATTTCCCTTAAATGCTATGGCACCAAGAATTTTGAAAAATCCTTCCTTTAGGACTTCTCCAGACAAGTTGTTGAAAGAGGAATTCAATTTGTTGAGCATTTTGAGATTTTCCAATATGGGTATTTCACCTCACAAATTATTGGAGGAAAAATCCATGCCCTGAAGACTTTGAAGTTCACCGATTGACATTGGAATCGGACCTTCAAGTGCATTGCAAGAAAGATTCAAGTATTCTAGTTCTTTGCAGCTTTTGAGCCCACTTGAAATGTATCTCCAATTAACTGATTTACAAAAATATCTATAGCTTGAACCATAGTCATCTTACTTAGTTCCAAAGGAATGGGTCCATTCAATATACTGTTTGAACGGTTGAAATACAAAGCTAAATTTGCAAGATATGCTACCTTTGGAGGTATGGGCCGACTAAGCAAGTTGAATGATAAGTCTATTTTTAATAATTCTTTCATTTTCCTAGATTTGTAGGTACATTATGTGATAATTGGTTATGATCAAGAAATAGACATCTCTGTTGGAGGTGGGCTATATAATCGGGGATACTTCCGGAGAGATTATTTTTCGAGAGTGATAAGATCCCTAGACTACTCTTTGTCCGTGTCGACTGCATGCGACACCTCTCCAGTTACATAAGGAAACATTTGGTGTCCAAGAAGTGGATAAAGCATGCGATCAATCATAGGCAATTCCAGAGAAGAATCCAAGAAGAGCCTCTTGATTAGAAGCATTGCTGAGATGGGGATGCTGACGATTAGATAATTGAAGTGTGGAAACTACAGAAGAGTTTACAAAGAAAGAGATCAAAATAAAAGAAAAAGTGAAGTGTTCTCATAATAGACCAGAAATGAAAAGGAATCTCCATCTTCCCTTCCTCGAACAGAATTGGAATATATCGAGTTTCTTCGTTTATTGCACTGAGAGGTGCTCTACAACCTAGTATATGTTGAAATATTGTAACTTCGAAGAATATTCTATATGTATTTTTTGTGGTCCCCGATGTTCCTTCCAGGAGAATCACTTGTATTTCTTTATACCCCGATGTTTCTAATCAGGAGAACTAATAAGAGTCATGAGGTAGTCCCCTCCAATTGTAAGTCAGGTCATTAGTACCCCAGTTGTGGTTACTTGAGCCTACATAACTGAATTAATTATTAAGTGAACGGAAGAATATAAATAGAGGTGTGCCACTCCTCATTTGAGACACACACACTCACTTGTGTAGCACATTAGAGAGAGAGAGAGAAGTAGCTGGAAAAGGAGGAGGATAGGTATTTTGGTTTTACCTTTTACCTTTTTGGGGCATCTATATTGAGGAAGCTTTGGTTGGGTTTTTCCCTTTAGGGTTTTCCTAGGATAAATCTGTGTTGTTCTTATGATATTGTTTCTTTCAGTGATCCTGTTTATATTCTTTTATTATGAAATTAAAATTAAATGTCGATTATCTAGCTTAGCATATGGAATTTTAACATGGTATCAGAGATAGCCTAAATAGGACAGCTTTCACAAGGTGAAAAATCCCTCTCTCTCTCCCCGAAAGAAATTAGGGTTTCAAGAAAATTTTTGATTTTTGAAAAAATGCTTGCATAGAAATTTGTGCCCTCCCAGAGCGCATCTATTGAGCCTGGAATTGAGGGTTTTGGGTGAGTGAGTCTCCGGGAAAGTAAAACCCTAGTTTGACAGCTGCACCAAAAAAATGTTGAACCAGAAAAGTAGTTGGAAGCTACAGAAGTTGAATCTTGCAAGTTTGATTTGGAAGGTGAATACTTGAGATCTCCAGAAACCAAGCACACTAGACAACTCACCTCAGTCAAGCACATCTCCTAGTGAGTTCAGTTTCTCATCCCACAGAATTTCAAAATTTTGTGATTTTCTAACAAGATGGCCCCAAGCACTGAGCTTGAGGACAAGATAAAAGGCATATAGAATTTTCGAGCATGGAAATACAGGATTGGTCTCATTCTCCAAGAGAATGATCTTGATAAGTAAATCAAGGAGGAAGTTGCAGAACCTGAAGAAGCTGAAGCTAAGGAGAAGCACAAGAAGGATATGATTAGGGCACAAAGAATTATTGCTGACTCTATCAAGGATCACTTGATCCCTCAAGTGTCATCCAAGAAGACTCCAAAAGAAATGCATGATTCCCTATCCAGAATGTATGAGGGTAGAAACCTCAACAGAAAGATGAATCTAAGAGCTCAACTGAAGAGCACCAAGATGAATCATGGAGAAACCATCCAAGACTACTTCACAAGGGTTTCTCGGATCAAAGAACAACTAGAAGCAATTGGAGACAAGCTTGATGAAGATGAGATGGTTATGACTTCTCTCAATGGTCTCACTAGACCCTAGGATTCATTCATCCAAATGATGTGTGCCGGAAAGGAAAGCATGAAGTTTTATGTGGTATGGAAAGATTGCATTCAAGAGGAGACGAGAGTGGAAAATAGAGAATCCTTACTAAAGGAGCATGATCAAGCCCTATCCACTCATACCAAGAGAAGAAGAATTCAACCCAACTTCAAGAAGAGAAACAAGAGGAAGTATCAACCTCCCAAGAAGTTTCAGAAGACAAGAGAAAGTCTTCCCTAAAGGGACTACTCCGGATATCAATGTTTTCATTGTGATAAGATAGGACACATTGCCAGAAAATTGTCCTATGAAGAGACAAGAATATAAGATGAAGATCAACAACAACAAAAGACATCATGCTCATCCAGTTGAAGATAAGGATGAAGAAGAATAAGAGGAAGGACCTCCAAGAAAGCAAGAAAGAGAAGAAGATGCAGAAGAATATGTATTATTCTTATTTCTATCCGGATCTATTACGCCCAGAGAAGATACTTGGCTTATTGATAGTGGTGCTTCAAAGCACATGATGGGACAAAAGAAGACTCTATCAAGACTTGAAGAAAAGAACTCTCCTCAAAAAGTATCTCTAGGAGATGACTATCATTATCCTATCAAAGGAGTTGGTGAAGCAAGCTACAAGCTTGATTCAGGAAATCCCCTAAAGATGAAGGAAGTATTGTATGTACCAGGTCTAAAGAAGAATCTACTTTCTATCTCAGCCTTAGATAAGAAAGGATTCAGATTTGCATTCATAGATGGCCAAGTACTCATGTGGCCCAAAGGAAAGAAAATTGAAGATGCAGTTGTTATTGGTGAAGAAGAAGGAGGCATGTATAAACTCAAGGGGAACTCAAAAACAACCTTTGTTCATGAGTCCACAGACCCTAGTGAACTATGGCATAGAAGGTTTTCCCACATTAAGGCACTACCTCATGTGAAAAAAGTAGTGACGGGATTACCAGACATGAAGATCAAACATGAAGGCATTTGCAAATGAGGTTTGAAAGGAAAGAATATCAAGAATCCATTTCTGAAGAGCAAAAAAAAAAACAAAAGGTACGTTAGAATTGATTCATTCATATGTGTGTGGTCCAATGTCCTCCACATATTTAAGTGGTTTTGAATATTACATTACATTTATTGATGATTATTCAAGAAAGACATGGATATATTTCTTGAAAGCAAAGAACAAAGTGTTTGAGAAGTTCAAGGAATTCAAAGCCTTGATAGAGAATCTCTCAGACAAAAGGATCAAGACACTCTGATCAGACAATGGTGGAGAATACAATTCAAAAGAGTTTGAATCCTTTTGCAAATATGCTGGAATCAAGAGGGAACTAACTACTCCCTACAATCCTCAACAAAACAACGTTGCAGAAATAAAGAACAGGACTGTCATGGAAGTAGTGAAGAAAATGATATATGATTGAGATCTTCCAATGCATCTATGGGCAGAAGCAGCCAGAACTGTTGTATATGTACATAATAGAATATCTCATGGTGCTCTTGGATTCAAGACTCCAGAAGAGATATTCATGGGAAAGAATCCTGAGGTAAGTCACCTCAAAATATTTGGTTGTCCAGTTTACGTTCATATATCGAAAGAGAAAAGAACCAAGTTGGATCCTTCCTGAAAGAAGGGGATATTTGTTGGATACTGTGAAGTATCCAAGGCATTCAGAATTTACATTCCTGGATTTCATCATATGGAAATAAGTCAAGATGTAACATTCGATGAAGAAGCAGCCCTCAAGAGATCCAGGAAGTTCCAAGATGAAGAAGTGTATGAGGAAGAGGCACCTCCCGGAAATGAAGAAACTACATGTATCCCTAAATATGAAACTCCTGAAGAGCATGACATGATAGATCCACAAGAACCTCCTACAATGGAAATGTCACGAAAGAGAAATCCTTCTTGGGCAAGAGAGATTATACAAGAAGTAGAAAAATATGGAGTTCTTGAAGGCTCCACAAGAGTGAGTAAGAGGCCCAATACATTTTCCAACTATGTAGCCTTGATGTGTGATCTTGTAGATTAAGAACCTACAAACTACGAAGAAGTGGCACAGAAGAAAGAATGGGTAGAAGCAATGACTAAAGAATACCAGTTAATAATGAGGAATGATGTATGGGATATAGTTCCCAAACCAGAAGGAAAGAATGTAGTATCCTCCAAATGGATCTACAAGATAAAACATGCAGCTGACGGAAGTATCGAGAAGTGTAAAGCAAGATTTGTGGCCAGAGGTTTTTCTTAGAAAGAAGGAATTGATTATGAAGAGACTTTTGCACCTATAGCATGGTATACTTCAATTAGAGCTATCACGACACTTACATCCATGATGAAGTGGGACTTACACTAGATGAATGTGAAGACATCCTTCCTAAATGGTGTGATTGAAGAAGAAGTATACGTAGAACAACCACAAGGATTTGAAGTTGAAGACAGATGTACTCATGTATGCAAGTTGAAGAATGCCATGTATGGCCTGAAGCAAGCTCCTCAAGCTTGGTATGGAAGGATAGATAGTTTCCTGACGAGCATGGGCTTTGCCAAGAGTAAAGTCAATCCTAACCTTTACCTCAAGGTTATAGAAGATGAACCTGTCATACTATTACTATATGTGGATGATTTATTTCTAACAAGGAATGAGAAACAGATTGTAGAAAGCAAGAAGAAACTCGCCGAAGAATTTGAGATGAAAGACCTTGGGTTAATGCATTACTTCCTAGGTCTGGAAGTATGGAAAATTTCATAAGGAATATTTCTCAACCAGGGAAAGTATGCTGTAGAGATATTGAAAAGATTCAATACGTTGGAATGCAAATCCATGGCCACACCCATGGATACCTGAAGTTATTGGCTGATGACTCATCAGAGTTAGTGGATGTGACTCAATACAGACAGATTATTGGCCCATTGATGTATTTAACAAATGCCAGACTAGACATGTGTTTTGCTGTGAACACCTTGATTCAATATCCAGTTCAACCTAGACGGGTTCACCTGATAGCTGCAAAGCATGTGATGAGATATCTAAAAAAGACTATAGACTTTGGTATATACTATGATGGAAGCCATGAGTATAGACTGTATGGCTATACGGATGTAGATTGGGCTGGAAGTGTATCAGACAGGAAAAGCACATCAGGTGGATGTTATAGTCTGGTGTCTGCTATGATGTCATGGTTTAGCAAGAAACAGTCCAGTATTGCTCTTAGCATGGCTGAAGCAGAATGCTTGCTTTGCTAGTTGTGAAGCCATATGGATTCGAAAGCTAATGTTAGGTTTATTCAACCCGGAATTGGAGACTACCATGATTCTATGTGACAACCAAAGTTGTATAAAGATGACAGAGAACCCAGTGTTCCATGATAGATCGAAGCACATAGAAATATGGTATTTCTACATTCGAGATATGATGCAGAAGGGAGCCATAAATCTCCAGTATGTAAGTACTGATGAACAAGTTACTGATGTGCTGACGAAGCCTCTGTCTCGGGTAAAGTCCGAACACTTTCGAGACAAGCTTGGTATTGTTCGAAAAGACCTTCCTCGAAAGGGGGAGCAGTGATGTTGTAGTGGGATTGTATCAACCCTGGGCACTTTCCCTAAAATGATCCGATGACCTCAGTCCTTGAGAATGAAGCGGGGTTGTATCATCCCAGGACATACGATGCAGAAGGGAGCCATAAATCTCTAGTATGTAAGTACTAATGAACAAGTTGCGGATGTGCTGACGAAGCCTCTGTCTCGGGTAAAGTTCGAACACTTTCAAGACAAGCTTGGTTTTGTTCAGAAAGACCTTCCTTGAAAGGGGGAGCAGTGATGTTGCAGTGGGATTGTATCAACCCTGCGCACTTTCCCTAAAATGATCCGATGACCTCAGTCCTCGAGAATGAAGAGGGGTTGTATCATCCCAGGACATCTGTCCATAATGGATCCGGTGACTTCAATCCTCAAGAATGTGGTGGGATTGTGTCATCCCTAAAATTTGGTTCAGAACGGATCCAGTGGATTCAGTCCTCAAGAATGTGGTAGGATTGTATCATCCTTGAACTTCGGTTCAGAATGGATCCGATGACTTCAATATTCGAGAATGTGGTAGGATTGTATAATCCTTGAAATTCGATTTAGAACGAATCCGGTGAATTTGGCACTCGAGAATGTGGTAGGATTGTATCATCCTTGAACTTTTGTTCAGAATGGATCCAGTGACTTCGGTACTCGATAATGTGTTAGGATTGTATCATCCTTGAACTTTTGTTCAGAACGGATCCGGTGACTTCGGTACTCAAGAATGTGTTAGGATTGAATAATCCTTGGACTTAGTCCTAAAGTGATAGGGACTAATTATCCCGTAATCAATCCGATGACTTCGGTTTTTAAGAATGTGGTAGGATTGCATCATCCTTGGACTTAGTCCTAAAGTGATAGGGACTGATTATCCCGTAATCAATCCGGTGACTTCGGTTTTCGAGAATGTGGTAGGATTGCATCATCCTTGGACTTAGTCCTAAAGTGATAGGGACTGATTATCCCGTAATCAATCCGGTGACTTTGGTTGTCGAGAATGTGGTGGGATTGCATCATCCCTGGACTTTAAGTCCAAAAGTGATCCGAAGACTTTTTTGTCTTTGTACTATGGATTGCAGGTTGTTGCTGCTGCTGCTGATGTTTCTGATCGAAAGATCAGAGTGCGATGATGACGTTACTAATCGAAAGATCAGAATGTGATGATGATGTTATTGATCAAAAGATCAGAGTGTGATGATGATGTTACTGATTAAAAGATCAAAGTATGATGATGATGATGATGATGATGATCGAAATATTAGAGTATGATGATGATGATGTTGATGATGTTGATTGAAAGTTCAGAGTATGATGATGATGATGTTGTTGTTGATTGAATGATGATGTTGATGACCGAAAGGTCAAAGTGTTGTTAACGATGTTGTTGATTGAAAGGTCAAAGTGCTGATGATGATGTTGCTGATCGAAAGGTCAAAATGTTGATGATGATGTTATCAATCGAGCAGTCAAAGTGTTGTTGCTACTAAAGATTGAAGATGAAGACTAAAGTACTGATGATGATGTTGTCAATCAAAGTTTTGTTGTTGTTGAAGATTGAAGATGAAGACTATATGATGTTGAAAAGCTTCCAATGATTTATAGATGTGTCACCCTGATGATGATGTTGATGATGCCCTCCTTCTACTATTGTTGTTGTTGTTGATGTTGTTGTTGATGTTGATGTTGTTGTTGATGTTGATGTTGTTGTTGTAGAATACCCTTCTCGTTAAGGGGGGGTGTTGAAATACTGTAACTTCGAAGAATATTCTATATGTATTTTTTGTGGTCCCCGATGTTCCTTCTAGGAGAATCACTTGTATTTCTTTATACCTCGATGTTTCTAATCGGGAGAACTAATAAGATTCATGAGGTAGTCAACTCCAATTGTAAGTCGAGTCATTAGTACCCCAGTTGTGGTTACTCGAGCCTACAAGATTAAATTAGGATTACTCAATCCTACATAACTGAATTAATTATTAAGTGAACAGAAGAATATAAATAGAGGTGTGGCACTCCTCATTTGACACACACACACTCACTTGTGTAGCGCATTCAAGAGAGAGAGAGAAGTAGCTGGAGAAGGAGGAGGATCAGTCTTTTGGTTTTAGCTTTTATCTTTTTGAGGCATCTATATTGAGGAAGCTTTTGTTGGGTTTTCCTAGGATAAATCTGTGTTGTTCTTGTGATATTGTTTCTTTCAGTGATCTTGTTTATATACTTTTGTTATGAAATTAAAATTAAATGCTGATGATCAAGATTAGCATATGGAATTTTAACAGTATAATGGAGATATTGTGACGCTATGTTGTAACATTTATCGATATTAACTCGACCAAAAAAACAACCTAATATGAGGGAGATCTTGTAAGGTTTGTCGAGTAAGGTTTATTACTAACAAAAAAATAAAAAATAAAAATTTTAATTATCCGCCAAAATAAATGTCAACAAAAAAACAACCTAATATGAGGGAGATCTTGTAAATTTTGTCGATATGTTGTAATGTTCCTACCTAACAAAATAATAATAAATAAATAATTTAGTTATCCGCAAAAAAATGTTGGCCTTGCACATGGTTTTTTAAAACCATGTGCAAGGTCTCATAAACAACCCATGGTCTTAAAACCATGTGCAAGGCCTCCTGTTGGGCCAAGAAAGGGCACAAGGAAGAACTCGAAGTGCAAGAGCAAGAGGAAAAGAAGGCATGCGACGAGGTAAAAGCAGGTAAAGGAAGAGAAGCAAGCGCATAACAGAGAAAGCTGCGACAAGGAATGGTGCGATGAAGGAAAAGTAGACCCAGATTCAGTGGAATATTGGCATGTAGAAGAGTAAAGGCTGGGAAGGTACAGGTCAGGAAGACCGTAGGAGTTCGAGTCAACGGAAGACTAAAGCACGCTTTTTGCGGCTAGTTATGGCCTGCAATTAATGTAATGAAGGACGTTTCTGCAGCCAGTATGGCCTATAATAGATATATGAAAGATGTTTTTGAGGCTACTTATGACTGTAATAACTGAGTTGTATTCAATCGACCCTGTGTAGTCTTGTAATATATATAAATAGGAAGAACCTGTTATGTATAAGGGTTCGGTTTTTCTTTGAAGAATAATTAGAATTGTTTTGAAGAGAAAAGATCAGAGAGAATTCTGATAGTAGTAGAAGGCTATTGATTCACAGATCTGCAGCGGAGTGCGCAGATTGTTTTGTAAGATTGAATTTGCAGCTGAGTGCGCATATGGTAGAGTATAAGATTCGATCTAGGCTGTGTGTGGATCAGTAGGAGTAGAAGAAAAGCATAATATAGAGAGCATGAGAGAAAGAAGAGTCTGAGCTAGAAATACATATCTTAAAACAGTTTGTATTCAAGTCCTAGACTGCAAGGTACCATATATTTTGCATGCCATATGAAGAGCACCTTGGTGGTTTCTTACCCAAATGGGTTTCCACGTTATTTCGGTGTCGCATGAATGTTGAATGTTTAACGGTTGATGTTGAATGTTTGATTATCTTGCATTGTTTATGGTTATTGCTTGAATGAATGTCACAATATTGATAAAAGAAGTGAATTAATGAATGTTTAAAGTATCGTCGAAGCGTTGTGTATTATTTCATGGTTAAATACTATGAAGTTGTAATATTGTCGCTCTACTGTCATTTACATTTAAGGAATCAGCTGCATCGCACAGTTGCGCCAGTTTTTAAGTTGACAAGGACAAGGTTGTGTCGTACGTCAGCTATGTCGCACTGTTGCACCTCTGTCGAGTAGTAAAAGACTACATCCTTCAAACTCTGTAAAGTGCCTTGGTCGTGCACCAAGGGACTGTAATCCCTCACCGACTGCGGAAACATGGTTTTGGAAGTTACACATTAATATATCTCGAGTGAGACTCCACCTGCCTCGCAGGTGCTTCCGACTGAGCTTGCTCTGTCGGGACGATGTCTTTGGGTGTTTTGTTGGTTTCATGGGTTTGTTGAACCTGGGTCATGAGAGTGGGGAAAAGTAGGCCAACACCTCCTAAACCATATACAATAAAACGATTGGTTGTTTAGGAGGGTCTTGCAAGTGGTTTTAAAACCATTTGCAAGGCCCTCCTAAACCATGTACAATAAAACCATGGGTTGTTTAAGATGCCTTGCACATGGTTTTAAAACCATTTTCAAGGCATGTCTAAACCATGTACAATAAATCCATGGGTTGTTTAGGAGGCCTTGCACATGGTTTTAAAACCATGTATGGGGGAGATGTTTTGAATACTAATATACTTTAATTTATGCAATACTTGAGAATCATATTAGCATTATCCTAGATCCGCACTTGAAGCTATATTTAGGATAGTATTAAAATGTATGTATTCTCGAGGTTTTAAATAAGGGTTTTTAAATTATGGGACTATGAAAATATAATTAAAATTAAAATATAATTTAAATTTAAACTATATTTAGACTTTTTAATTTTTTAATTTTAAATTTAAATTTAAAACAAAATATAATTTTATATTTATATTTAAATTAAATATAAAATAATTTAAATTTTATATTTATATAAATAAACATATTATTCAAGTTTATATATGAGTTCTTTACATTGTATAATAAGAAGTACTTATGGTATAGTGATAAGGGTGTTGGGATAATGGGTGTGAGGTCTAAGGTTTGATCCTCTTAGATCACCTATTTTTTTAGAAAATATATTGAATTTTATACTTGCATAGATTTTAGTGTATTGTGTTTTAGACTTGCATCAATTTCATTGTATGGTGTTTTATCATTACATAATTTTCAGTGTAGTTGTTATTCCTTGGATGCATTGATTTCGGTGTAGATTTCATGGATGCATAAATTTTAGTGTGGATTTCATAGATGCATAAATTTCAGTATGGATTTCATAGATGCATAAATTTAAGTGTAAATGTTACTGCTTGACATTTTTTATAGAGTCTGAACTAGAAATGGAAGACGTGCATGCCAAAGATGCTATGAGACAAACATGAGAAGAACCAAAAATACAGAACGTCGAACGTTAGAAAGCATATCAAGGAAGAAAATCTAACGAAATGACAACAAAAGAACGAGAAGTACTCAAATAGGTCGTTTATTAATTGATCTGGCACTATCCTGAGAGTACTCAGAAACAACATCCTCCAATTTGTTGACAATCAAATTTGTATGCTTGCACTCCATGTTCCTTTTCCATACCTTGGATCTAACACATTTGTTTCTTCTCAGGACAACCCATAATTCCAATGGATATGACCAGACCAATTCAACTTAACATGTTCCTTTCAATGCTGATCAAACTCCAATTTTTGTGTCACTACCTAATATGGCGGAATATATGACAAAGATAATTTTATGCGAAGGAAGAATGTTGTGTGAAGTAATCTTTAAGTTGTAACAGTTAAGGATTTGTGTAATGAGATAGAATAAGGTTTATAGTAAAGTGAATTTAAAATTTTCAAAATGAATTGTCATATTTATTACTTAGATTATAAATTGAATTGAATGTCATATTTACCTTCCAAAAGTCCAAATGTTAGTTCAACCATATCATAATTTGTCAAGTATTACATGGTTTTAATAATAGTAATATCGACCTAATCATACAATAATTTGTCAAAGTATTGCATGGCCTTAATATTAGTAAGGCCAACCTAGCTTAAGTGAGGGCATCCCTAAGTGAGGGTGTCAGTTAAATTGACGAGAAATAATAAAATAAAAGGAATAAATGAGGGAAAGTATTAAGGAGCAATTTAAAAAAAATTAATTAATTATTTGAGGATTATGTAGGTTAAAGTTAAATTTAAGAGTTTGCACCTCGGGAGATTTGATCCCTCTCGGTGCTTGATAAAGCTTGGGATTTGGATCTAGGATGGTTTATAAAAATTCGTCTTTGAACATTGAATTCATTTCACACCGAGGATGGAGAAATTGAAACATAACGTCACGGCCTATTTTTCCAAAGTACTACAGAATGGTTGGAGTTTCTTTATTTATTTTTATGAATTCATCTTTTATATATAAATTCATTGGTCACCAGTGTCCAATGAAATGGTGACATATACTTAAAGTTTTGAATTTAAATTAATATCATTGTTGTGAACTGTACTTCATTGTCGCAAGGACCATTAAAGTTATATGCACTTCAATGCGCGTGAGAGAGGTTTGGGTCATTGGGACGAATGATTGTTATCCTCCCCACCCAAATTCAATTCTTGTAAGTGAATGCCATGATGTTCTTGTGAGCCCCTATGTAATGCTTGACATGTTTTTGTGGAGCTCCTTATAATAAATGTGTTAATGATGTAAGATAGACATACCTTCATTAAAATTTAATACCTCTTACATTATCAAAGTGGTTTTATTGAATAAAAATTCATAATAACATAGGCATTAATTTTTTCCGTTCAATTTATGTTTTCTTGTGATTTTTTCCTTTGTCTGGGTATCGATATAACAGAGAACCAAACCACCCATTATTACGAAGCTTCACTCTGTTTTATTTCCACGACTGAGTTTTACTGACTAAAGTTTATAATAAAAAAACATTAATTTTTGGGCGTTCAATCTATGATTTTTTTCTGGCTGGCTACTGAGAACCAAACAATTCATACCGACCATTGCTGGCTCGCAAACATTCATTTAGTTTATTATTTTTAATTCATAGGTTTTCATTATCATATTTGTATTTTTTCAATCCAAATAAGTATTGGTAGATCAACTTGTACTGTAGTGGACAATTCCAACCTTAGAATTCATGGGAAAATTTTGATCGACGTTTGACAATATTAACCTTAGAATTCCTGGGAGCATTGGACACTTCCAACCTTAGAATTCCAGGGAGCAATTTGATCGGTAACCCAACTTGTAAGGACTAGCGGCATAATAAACTATTCATGTTATTTGTGAGGTCCTCATAGATTCACACAATTTTGATTTGCTAGGGAAGTAAATAAAAACACATTTATTTTAATAATGGAATGTAAATATTAAAACGAAATTTGTTAACCAAAAAGGTAACATTCCATCCTATAACTAAGTGACTAAATCAACTATGTTAGCAACTTGTGAAGCTAGTAATGTGAAGATTGCAGGTTGCATCAAAGTAGCGAGGGTTTTGCAGGCTCGTCGAAGTGTTCCTGCGCTCCAGCCGGGATGGCGCTAGGCCTTTTGATCCTACCAGTTATCGGTCGTTACACTAATTGAGGCATCTGCGTCCTTCTACCCGCTGGGAGACGGTTTTGGAGATGGGCATGCGAGGGTTTACTGGCTCGTCAAAATGCTCCTGTGCTTTAGCTGGGGTGGCGTTGGGCCTTTCGCTCCTTCCAGTTACCGGTCGCTCCAATAATTGGTAGCCCTCATCCTGTGCTCCTGTATTTTATATCCTGGCTGTTAGGGCTTATGTGTTTTGGTTTTTGCGGCTTTTTCTGGTTCTTTGTGTTTTGGTTTTTCAGCATTTTTGGTGTTGTTTAGCCAAACTTATAGCCCGTTTCCCTCCATCTGGTTTTTGATTTGGTGTTTATGGACTGCCTTATTTATGCTCTCGCCGCTCCCGACAACTGGAGTCCCTCCTCTCTAGAGGACTAGTACCAACCAGTTATAAAAAAGTGGGAATAAATATATTTGTCGTCTCATTTCATCTTCTTCGCATGTCGATTTGGGTGGCAATCTACATTGTTTGGATATATAGACTGTCCTGTTTCAGTGATTTGTCTTTTTTATTTGAGTCCTTTGGGAGTGGCTTTATATGGGGCTTTGTCGGTATTTTTTCTTTTTGGGTAACCCTCGACCCTGCCTCATGTAACCCTTGCTATGATAAGGAAAGATTCAGGGTTTGTCTTAAGGGTTATTACCATTTACGGCGCCTTCTATCGTTGTCTTTAAGTGGGGTTTAAGCCAGACTTCTGATGCTCGACTATCACTTATTTTATATGTCGGTCCTCTCCTGTTGCCCAGTAGCTTGGGTCACGTCCTTTATTCTTGGGGTTCTGGTTCTATTGGCTATTTGGGGTTTACTATCCGATGTTATATTAGGTTCTATGAGTTGACTGCTATATAGCCCTGTGGTGTTTTGTGTTGCCCATCTGCCTGGGTCTCGCTCTTTAGTATTGGGGTTCTATTTCCTATAGACATTGTGGGTTGCGATATCTGATGTTATATCCAGATCTTTGATTATGCCTGATATTTAGCATCTTCTATATGATGGTTGCTCTGTATGAGTTTTTCTGTTGTGGATTTGCCATTGCAAAGATGCTTTCCCATTCTACAGATTCTGGTTGTTCGTTTTGTTCTGATATTTAGGAGTTCAACTATTATTATCTGCGATCAACATCTTGGAGACCTGATTCGTACCCCTCATATATTGATCTGATTGTTACTTTTGGGCTGTATATGTGTATGATGTTCTTGCCCGAGACTCGTTCCTCTGATTAGTGATTCTGGTTTCATTTGACATGGTGGGGGATAAACTGTCTACTATTATATGATTGTCTTCTATTATATGATTATGGCATCTTTGTATGAGGTTCTTATCAGATTGGTAGGAATTTATCGAAGGTGCTATTCTTTTTAAAGACTGTTATGACTTCTGGAAAGTTCTGATTGTTTGACTGCCTTTCCTTTGTTATGAGCCTCTCTGGTCCGATCTTATTATATGCACTCTGCTCTATGGGGTTTTTGTCTTATGAGTATCATTGCCTGAGTTTTTAGATCAGCCTAGGGGCCTGTTATCTAGGGAATTTCTGTATCACATGGTTTTATCTGTCCTACTATATTATATAGATGTTGCATTGCAGAAGTTATTGATTGTCCACTATAGATCATATTTCTATGATGTCGATATGATTATATGATCTATTTTCAGCCCTTTTCCTCTAATGTATTGTTTGTTTAACTTCGAGATGCTGATCTATTTTTTGGACTGGCTCAGTTTTATGGAACCTGTCTACCTTCCTCCTTTTTTCCTGTGCTATATCTGAGACCTCTCACTGTTTTCTGTATCAAACCTATTATTTTCCTTTGCCCAAACCCAGGGATTGTTCTAGTGGTCTGTTATTTGATTGAGTTTTTCAGATCTGTTTTAGGGACTGTTTTCTGGGTAGCTTTCCCCTTGGTGCTGATGGTGGAGACCCATGATGGGTCTCCTGACCCTAGTTTTGACAATGGCCCTACCCGTTATCAAAGATGAAGGAAGGAAAAGGAATACAAAAGTATGGAAGGTAAACTTCACTATGTGGTTGGTCAGGATATTTATATGGATAGGGTGGAAGCTTTGAGTCGTTGGGCATTAATTGGTAGGTTGGAATATGCCTCCATGGAGAAAAAATATTGGGTATCTTGGGCTTATGAGTATTGGAAACCTTTTCTAACCTATGTTCCTTCTATCAGCCTGTTGGTCCGGGGTTGGATAGTATTTGTCTTCTTAGAGGACTCACATGCCTCTGAGGTATTAAGCCGTCTATGGAGGGTAGGCAATGGTTTTTTAGTGCTTGATCGTTGGCATGTAAATTTTGACCCAGTAAGGGAAAGAGTTAAAAAACGCCATCTATGGGCTATCCTCCCAAGACTTCCTTTCCCGCTCTGAAATCGTTCTCTTTTGGAGGGAGTTGGAAACACTATAGGCCGGTTTGTGGCTCTAGAAGATGATTTTATGAAAAATTTTGATAAAAGGAAGGCTAAAATTATTGTTGAACTTGATATCACTAAAGGCCTTCCAGCTGAAATTGAGATTCTCTGTCATGAGCGCTTGTTTATACAACGCTTGGATTTTCAGGGTATCCCCTTTAGGTGCAGTATTTGCAGAGAGACTGGCCATCTGCACCGTGAATGTCCTTCCTTTCGTAGAGGGGTTGTCAAACGATCTATAAATAAGTCATTTATTAAATCCCCTATTTTATCTCCCTCACAGGATTGTTCTTCTCCGGTCCAAAATGTCTCCTCTCATGGTCAGTTAAAAAATGCTATTTCGCTATTTGGGGAAGTATCAAATCTCGACCTGGATATAATTGATTCAATGATTAGTAGCAAAAAAGCTACTTTACCCTCTGATTTCTCTCCCTCCCTTACTCCCCCTAAGGAGCATAACCGGTTGGATCCTCCTTTGTCTGACTCATTGATTTAGGTGCATGTACCTTGTCCCCCCTCAGCTCCAATCCAATCTGGAGCTGCATTTGATGCCCTGAACATTACTGTTCCCCCTTCTACCCCTTCGTCAGACATCTCCCCTGTATCGCTTTTTATTGAGGCTGACTTTCCCCCTCTTTCCAATTCTGGTCAGACTAGGCCCCATTCTTCTGGTTCACCCCCTACTAGTCCAGCAGTTTCTCCTTCCTTTGCCGATCCCTCTCTGAAAAAATCTTTAAGTATTTTCTCTGATAAGACACCTCTCTCCCCCATGGTTCCCCCCCTAGATTCAATCCGCTTTGAGAATTTTACTATTAGGAGAAAGAAAAAGTCATCTAAGCCTCCCCATGAATCTCCTGACTCATTCCAGGCTCCTTACACTCCCCTTTCTGAGAGATTAAAAGCTGTTGAGCGTTCTCATTCCTCATCCTCCCATCGGGTCCTTAGAGCTTCGACCCCTAACTCTTCAGTTTCCTAATGCGCTTACTTTCTCTGAATGTTCGTGGCCTAGGGAGTCTGGCCAAGCAAAAAAGCCTCCATCATCTGCTGTCATCTCTCTCTCCTGATGTTGTCATATTACAAGAAACTATGACTAGTACTTATCCTGCTTTATATGCCTTTTCCAAGCTTTGCCCGAGCTGGGAGTTTTGTGCTCTGAGTTCAAATGGCCTCTCTGGAGGCATTCTCTCTAGCTGGAATCCTAAAATCATTAAATGCAAATCCTTCCAAACTGTTGCTGGTATACTACTAAAAGCCTCGGTCAGGGGATCTTCCTTAAACCTCTCAATTTTAAACTGCTATGGTCCCTACCATAATCGTGCTTCTTTCTGGGAAGCTGTAGCTTCAGGAGGTTTTCTTTCTTTGCCTAATCTCATCTTAGCAGGGGACCTAAATCTTACTTTGAATGCTTTAGAAATCTAGGGATCAAAAGCCCTTCCAGATCCTTTGGGTCCTTATTTTACGAGTCTTTTCTCTGATAACAATTTAGTGGATGTTGCTCCTCCCTGTGTGGGTCCAACTTGGAGGAATGGGAGGATGGGGGAAGAAGGTATTTCTAAAATACTGGAGCATTTTTTGCTGTCAGAACAGCTGATCAGCTCTCTGCCATAGTATAGAGCTTGGGTACACAGAAGTGGGATTTCTGACCACTTTCCTATTATCTTGGAGTGGATAGGCCAACAAAATCCCAGAGCTTATCCTTTTAAATTTAATCATACTTGGTTAGATAATGAAGAATTTGTTCAAATGGTTCGCTTTGAATGGTCTAATATTCAATCGGACCTTTCTCAGGATGCCATGTATGATCTCTGCTACAGACTCCACCTCCTAAAAGATAAGGTTAAATCTTGGACTAAAGCTGAAGCTATAAAAATGAAGGACAAGGCTGCTGCTTTGGAAGAGGAAATTAGATCTCTTCTCCTTTCATCTGAGTCAGCTATTCTCAACCATGATCAGCATCTTAAACTATGCTCTCTAAAAGATGCTCTTCAAAAATTGTCTGATCATGAAATTTCTACAGTAAGACTTAAAAGCAGAATGACATGGGCTCTTAAGGGAGATGCTAATACCAATTATTTCCATGCTGTAGCTATAGCTCGAAAAAATCAAAATGCTATTTGGAGTCTAAAAGATGAGACGGGTACTTGGGTTTCTGATGAACAAAGTCTAAAAGCCCTGGGTATTAAACATTTTAAGACAATGTTTGAAGATGATAAGATGACAAATCTGGAATCTTAGCTGAAGGTAATTCGTCTTTTTCCCTCTTTTATCAGCATGGAGGATAAATATTCCTTTTCTAGACCTGTTTCTATTCAAGAAGTAGAAAGGGCTCTTAAACTTTTTAAAAAAGATAAAGCTCTAGGGCCGGATGGTTGTCCAGTCGAGTTCTTTTTGTTCTTTTTTGATCTATTGGGTCCCCTCCTTGTCAATGTGGTGGAATGAGCCAGAACCTCAGGTAGAGTGGCTTCGGCTCTAAATTCTACCTTTCTAGCTCTTATTCCCAAGACAGATCTACCTGTTACTTTCGCTGACTATCGTCCTATCTCCCTATGTAATCTCTGCTATAAATTGATTTCCAAAGTCGCAGCTTTGAGGCTTAAACCCTTTTTGGATGCTTCCATCTCTTCTCAACAATTTGGCTTTCTTAAAAATCGACTGATCCAAGAACCCATTGCTATTACCCAGGAAGTCTTGCACTCAGTCAATTCCAAAAATAAATGTGCCCTCATACTCAAGTTGGATTTATCTAAAGCCTTTGGTAGAGTTAATTGGACCTTCATTCATCTTTTACTTATTCAAATTGGGGTTCCCCTTATTGGAGTTAATTGGATCCTGGGTTGCATATCTTCAGCCAATTTTGTTGTTTTATTTAATGGCACGTCATCCTATTTTTTCCCTGCTTCGCGGGGTCTAAGGCAGGGCTACCCATTATCTCCGCTTTTATTCATTTTGGTCATAGAAGGGCTTAGTCTCTTGATTGAGGAAGCTAAGCGGATCGGAAAGGTTAAAGGCATAAAAATTTCATCAAAGCTCTCCCTCACCCATCTGCTATTTGTAGATGATGTGATACTATTTGGACTGGGCTCTGTTGAAGAATGGCTGGCCTTCAAAGGTATTCTGGAAATTTTCTGTGAGGCCTCAGGCATGTGTATTAATGTGAACAAATCTTATTTTCTTCAAAAAGGTATTGATGAGTCTATTCTCCAAAGAATTACAGGTATCCTTCCTTATAGGTCTACAAATTTTCGGAATGGGTTTACCTATCTGGGATATTTCTTGAAACCAAATTGTTACCTGGTTAAAGATTGGCTATGGATGGTATCGAAATTTGAAAAGAAAATTTCTCATTGGACAAACAGGTTTCTTTCCATGGGAGGTAGGCTTATACTTATCCGTGCTATTCTTTCTAGCATGCCTGTATATTGGATGGCTTTGGTCTCGATTCCATCTTCTATTCTAGATAAGCTCATAAAATTAATATTTTCCTTTTTATGGGGATCTTCTAAAAAGACTAAAAAGTTTCATCTGGTGCATTGGCATCTGTTGGCTCGGGCTACTTCCCATGGTGGCTGGGGTATTAAACACCTCCCTAGTTTCAGTCTTTCTTTGAGAATGAAATATTTTTGGATGGCAGTCAACAGTAAAGGCATCTGGAATCTTCTGATTATCACTAAATATATGAAAAATAAGCCTTTTCATTTATGGCTCAGGGATAAGAATTTTATTTACTACAATGCCTCTATTATCTGGAAGGGCTTCATTGCTACCTTAAAATGGATTGGCAAAGGCATTTCCTGGCAAGTTGGTAACGGTGAATCCATTTGTCTGGGTGCTGATCCTATCGTGGGTATGGGATCCTCTTTTACTCTGCCTAGAGGATTGAGAGAATACTTAGAGGATTATGGTATTTGTTTCTTAGCTCAAGCTCGCAATCAAACTCCAAATGCCAAAAGTTACTGGTTCTCTGCTGAAGAGCTTAATCTTATTGGTGAGTGGAAATCTATATGGGAAAATTTTGTTAGAGGTTTGGAATTTGGACGTATTCGGCTTACTGACCAAATTGATTCCCTAATTTGGACTCATCACAAGTATATTGGACCATTATCTGCTGCTGAAGGTTATTCTTGTATTATTTCAAACAACTGTTTGGAATTAAATGACAAAGTTCTGAAATTTCTGTGGACTTTGTCTATCCCACTGAAAATAAAATGTTTTACCTGGTTAATGATATTTCAAAAGATTTTAACTTGGGAACAATTGCAGACTAGAGGATACAATGGACCCAGTCGTTGTATTCTCTGTGAGAATAACCTGGAAGATATACATCACTTATTTTTCTGCTGCCCTTTCTCTATCCGTTTATACTCTTATTTTGAGAAAAAATTCAGTTGCTCTTTCCCCATCTACAGTTCTGTACACTCCTATTTGGATTGCTGGTTCTCTAGTATTTCAAAATCTGCCCCTTATTTCTACCTGCCACTATTTATTTTTTGGGGAATCTAGCTCACTAGAAACTTCAGCCTTTTTGAAAATAAAAATCCTTCCCACTCAGCTTTGATTGCTATAATTGAAAGTCTGCTAAATACCTTCCCTATGCCTATGAAAGTTCAAAAATCTCGCATTATTGGTCTTGATCCAATTAAAATTTTCCCATGCGGATATTTTGATGGTGCTGCAGCAGATTATATTGGAGGATCGGGCTATGTGATTTATATCAATGATTATCATTTTTTCAGTTTTTCCATGGGCTGTGGTAGAAGCTTGAATACTAGAGCAGAATTATTGGCTTGCTGGGCAATACTTAAAGTTTGCTATCTGATGGGTATTCCTATACATCTGATTTATGGGGATTCTTTGGCTATTATCTCATGGCTAAACAGGAATTCTGCACTTGATGTGCCTTCTTTGATGCACTGGTGTCGCGACATTAGACTTATGCTTCAAAGGGCCCTGTCGGTGACCTTTAGACATACATATCGTGAGCATAACATGCAGGCAAATGAACTCTCAAAACAAGGAATGAAGATGGACATGGGCCTTGTCTCTTTCTCAGAATTTTTGGATGGATTGATTGTAAATCAAGGATTATTATATCTCTTTTAGAGTAGCTGAATATCTCTTTTATTTCAGCATTGGTTCCTGCTATTGATTGATTACTTCTTGTTGTTCCATGATGAGTCCTTCCTGCCAGCATGCATTGCTTTGATATTGTATGTCTGAAGTTCATCTTCGATATATCAGTATTTTCTGACCTGTATATCAGGGATGATGAGTAAAGTCTGCTATGATCAGACTTTTTCCATTTGCTTTGGCTGCAGTTTTTATCTCTCAGTTGTTGCTGTTGGTATTGGGATCTGGCTCTACATTGCAGATTTGTATTTGATATATTTGCTGCTCTGTATTGATATCTACTTTAGTAGAT
>LPNX011122563.1:32575-66090 GCA_001517045.1 Pseudotsuga menziesii
TTGAAATTATTACAACAAGAGCCATGTGGTGGCAATGTTCCCCACATTGTCACATGTTGTTGCATGTTAACTTGAAAGTAAACTAGCAATTTTGCAGTAGTAATAGAGCTTCATGATATTTTAAGTCTGTAAACTATAAAAAATCACAACAAAAAAACCTCAATTATATGGTTATAAATCCATAATTCAAATCCTATCTTAAAACAAGCCCTTGGAATTATGAGGGATGAGAATGCCATTGAAAAGAACCACAAAGTGGCAATGTCCAAAACATTGCAGTAGCAATGGTTGGTTGGTTGTAATTGCAAACAACTCCATTGCATAGTAGGAGGGATCACATTTAAAAGAAGTAATAGTATTATGTACTTATTGAAATGAAGTAGCATAATTATCTAAATGTTATAAATAAATAAATAAAACAAATTAAAAATACAACACATTTTCAATAACAACTCTAAAATACTAAAAGAACAAGATTTGTCATATGGGATTATTTTATAATCTTTGTTAGGGTGTAATTCTTCTCCAACTTTTTAAGGTAAAGTAGGCATCAATTTGTTGTAGTGAAGGTTACTTTATGGGGCAACTATTTTTATAATAATCATTATTTTATAAAGTCTCTCTATTGATATATATGGGAAAGTAGAAAACAAAAAACAAAGCAATTCTTACCCAACGTTAAACACCTAAAATCAATTAACATAATGAAAGACAACCACAAGTTGAGTATTTGGTAACAACATAAATATATATATATATATCAAGAAGCCCCTAGTAAAAATAAATTTGAAGGCTGCAAATTGCATATGTATATCCCGTTGCTTTCATTTACCCATCTTTAATGCCATATTTAGGAATTGAAAGTGCCATAGGTTTGACCCTATGTTTGTTCTTTGCTTTCTACATGTTTATGTACCATTGTGTACCTGTATTCTACCAAATCATGCTTACTAACATGCCTTTAGCTTTGAATCATAGTATGTGAATCATCTACTTTGTTTGGTCATTGACTTTTGAAACCTATGGTTGAATAAGGACCTTACATATGACTTTATTCATCAAGTGGTATGAGGTAATACCATAATTCTATAGGACGAAGCTTATACAAGAACTCTATTAGGGTAGTGAGGATTATTGATTAGGTGGATTAATATTAACTATCTTTAGCTTTGCATCAATGTGTTGTACAAATAAAACCCATCTATCAGTTAGCTTCTAAGGAATTCAAAAACCAGAAATTCAATTGCAATTACAATTTTAAGAACAAACCCCTTTAAATGACATAATAATCTATTGGAATTCACGAACCAAATTATAACTTAATACCAGCTATTGAAATACACTGCTTTTATGAAAAAAAAAGCATATTGGAATTCATTGCTTTTATAAAGAAAAAAAGGCCTATTTTAATCTAAACTACATGTGACAAAACTATATGTGACTTTATATTTTAAAGCATGGCTTTCAATTAAGTAAACCTTCCGTGGCTTTTAATCTTTCTCAATTAATAACCGTAAGCATCTTATTGTAAAATTAGAACATGATACCAGCTATTGGAAAAAAAGAGAGTATTGTAGTCTAAAGTATATGTGACAATGGCGTCACCATCCTTCACATTAGTGATGCAACAATCAAGGCTGGTCCTTTTGCGACAACCTGTGATGAAACAATCAAGGCTGGTTTTGCAACAACCTAGAAGATGAAGATGACATTAAGAAATTTTAATTTCTAGGAAACTTCAGGAGAAGTTACAATAACTGTGATTTTCAGAGTTACAGTGGAATTGGTAATTCTCTGCATGATGCTACTTGGGGACAATGGCCTTGGATCATCCCTGGTTTTTGTCTTTCAACAAATTAAGAGCCCTTTACTATACAATGTCAATTATTTAGCCTTTGGGTAGTACCATTCCCAGGAAAACAATTTAGTTTGTAATTGCTCAAACAAGTGTATTAAACCCTTTTCATCCCACCCGCGACCCCAAGTTTATTGTTTATTATTGTTTATTATGCTACAAGGCCAATCCTCTGAACACAGAAGTGCCAGCAAATTGTATTTGGCTTGCAATATTTTAATATTACCTTCTTGAAAGCTGCCAAGCCATGGTAATCATGATACAACGCCAATTCTCTAAACACGGAAGTGCCAGCGTCCTGATTGAAACTCATGCATGGCTCTGGATGCTCCTTTATCCAGTTTTCCAACATATCAATTGAGAGTTGGAGTCGAGGAAAATACAAACATGAACACCAATTAGATTTCAGCTTCATCCAGAAAAAAGAAAGAGCTACACAATACTTAGTTGCTTACACATAATCTAAATCTACAAATCTGAATTGGGCATATATCCAATAAAACTATAGTACTCAGTAGAACCCAGAGAAAATTCTGAAATATCTAATGTTCTAATTCATTAAGCTTTGATTGGACACTTCAGACTCTCCATGCGGTGACTTTGAATGGAATTCGGCAAGTCTATATAAATCCGGATGGAATCATGGGGGCTTCACTTGTTGACCAATATCCTATCACGTTAGTTCATATTGTGGGTTTTAAAATTATCAAAAGTTTAACCAATATATTGTAGGTATTGGGGGGATGAGGGGTTTAAGGTGGGGGTAGGTAGGGTGGTTTATAAGGATTGAGGTATAAAAAGGGGCGGGGAGGAGGTTTCAAGTATTGGGAGGGGGTTTCAACAAAAAGAGTTTGGGTCAATATCTTTGGAAATTAAGGGTATTCTTTAATATCCCGCGATCGCACGTGCTATGTGAGAGGTTCACTAAGTGAAGTCCCCGTGGATGGAATTCAGCAAGTCTACATAAATCTGGAACTCGCAGAATGCTTTAAAAGAGAAAAAAAGTCATCATTTCCCAGCATCCTAAAATCAAGATCATATTCTTTGCACATTTGCACCAAATCAAACCCAAGTACACTAACATTAACCTTTTTTAATTGATTACTAAAATACTTTATTAACCGTTTATAAATAGCACTGAGAAAAGCACATCTGTGATATCCATCCGCAAAGAACAATGTATGTTTGGGTATTGCCAGACCTTCAGGGGGAGCCATACTGAAATACCTTCCAATGTTAACGTTGAACCTCTGGAAATGACTTATCTTGAGTCTCTGAGTTCGTCTCAATCTATGAGATATGGTGGCGACAGAAGCAACTACAGCTTCAAGAAGGTTATGCTATTCAACGCACACAAAAACATCAAATCTACCACATACCAGGTTTTGTCAAGATTCTTCACTGCTCATAACAAAAAATTATAAGCTCATTACCAAGGATGAGAGAGCCATGAAGCCTGATAACTGGTCAAAAGTGTATTCCCAACCAAAATAAAATGCTATATTTTGTTTAACATACACATTCACTTCAAAGGTGGTTTCCAATTGAATTGGCATGAAAATGAAAATGAATTTTAACTAAGTTAAAATATATTATTTACCTCAGAATTGCAGTAAACAAGAACCCGATTTCCCATTATTCTTCAATATATCGTGCATCCACTTACAATTTCCTTGGACGATGCAACGCCAAACTGGACGCCTGTCAAAGCTGCTTGCCGAGACGGGGCGGCTTCTTCCATAGTGCCAGTAAACTAAGTGACTGACTTCTTCACTCACTAGGCGCATGACTTGAAGTGTGTTGTGGGTGGTGTTGCAATTGAATCAGCAGAGTCTCGACACAGTGGTTTTGGTCATTTGTAGACCGTAGCTGTAGCTATGTTTTATATAAAATATTGTGATGAAAGTATAAAGGATAAATGCGCGAATGAATGAATGAATGAATGAAAGCTTAAAAGTTTAAAGGGATTTGGATTTTTTATACCGATGTCAAACTGTGCGGTTTCCATTAAAGAGAATATATAATCTTTAATATATAATAACACGGAGAATTCAATAATCACTCTAAATTTACAATAATAAAATCCATTACATAATGGATGCTCATCAGCTGACCAGTACTAGCAAATCAAAGAACGGCGAGCAATACTTGTTATGCTATGGAGCATTTAATGCGACGACGGTCGCACTGTCCCCCGTCGGATCCGTTCCAAAGAGCGATCCGACGGCGGACAGTGCGACCGCCGTCGCATTAAATGCTCCATAGCATAACAAGTATTGTTCGCCATCAAAGAACCCATAAATCTTCTTGGCATGGTTCTTCAAGGCTTACCTATGACCTGCATCTTTCGTCCAGATTCGGAGCACAGATATACGTACTCTGAAACTTCATTGATACCTATTCAATGATGAAGAAATAACAAATCCAGAATTGCAGACCTATTTTCTCTGTGTATTTGTAGGGATTTGGATTAGTTAGAGACAATGGCGGATGGGTATTAAATACAATTGCAATGGTAAGCTTCCCTCATTGGGAGATCGTTGGAGACTTAAAGCTCGGGAAAGAAAGGGGTGAACACAAAGCATTCACTCATTCTACCGGTTCCCTTGAGCGATATCTGGCACCGAACCCAATTGCTTTACGTCCATAAAGAAGTTTAATGAATGCCAAATTTTACTTCCTTCCATATATATATTATATATCTCGTTAAATGCCTGCTACTATTTTTTTTTCACGGGTCTCCAACTCATCTTTTAATCCCCTCGCGCTTCATTCTACTGGTTTTCTTGAGCGATCACTAGCACCTAACACAACTTGGTTCACCTCCATAAAGAAGTTTAATGGATTCCAAGTTCTACTGGAGCAGGATAAGCATTCACCAAATCGCCCCCGACTCGTCGGAATCCGGCAGATCAATTTTGGTGAAAATCATACTTTCCAGGAGTTAAATCGTAATTTTAATCATTTGGGTAGTTTTAAAATGCCCGATTTAGTATACAAAGGGCTAATAAGATTAGTAGAATTCCAAAATAACGAAATAAACAATTTCACAGCAAAGATTTGGCCGATTTTAATAAAAAATCGGCCAAAAAAACGGGGCGATTTGGTGAACGCTTATCCGACGCGAGTTTGACTTCCATCCACATATACATATATATATATATATATATATATTATATATATCCTAGATATTCCCAAACATCATGGGCATGCAATAAAGTCTACACCTTAACTAACCATACTTCATAATTTCTCCTAGTGAAAATGAGAACCTTGACATAACTATGGTTGCTCAAGAGTCCATTTCGCCCTAGTTGACAGATTACCAGTGGATTACTAGCGAATTGGTATCTTGGTCACCCCCTTTGGTATGGACGTCTTCCATGGTGATTCCTCTCACAAATTTTGTTAAACATGGTTCTAAAATACTTCGCTAAATTGGTGAAATAAGGATGTAACTTGCTTTGATACCACTCTATTGTTTGGAGGCAAAGAAAAAAAAAATTACGAATGTTGATATAACCACACACCATGGAGCTCATAGATTGCATTGAACCTAACCCACACAGTATCTAACTCATTGCACTGCATAGATTAAGGTTTTATTGCATCTCTCCTTTTCTTTGGTTTACAAAGGGAGATTGCCTTTTTCTTTCCTAAATGGTAGATGACTTTTTCTTTTGTAAATGCTAGACGTTTGTTTTGTAAATGCACAGTTGCTGCAGTAGGCATTTAAGAGAACCATATACCTGAGCTTAAAAAACATGTATGTTCAAGCCATCCAACAGACCAACAAAGTCAATGGTTGACTTCGCTGTTGGTTCGTTGGATGGCTTGAACGTACATGTTTGTTAAAGATGGCCGAAACATATGTGGATCTATATCCTTAAATTTTATTAAATAGTCTCTGCATCATTGCATTCATGGCATTTTATTAAATGGTCTCTACGTTATTGCATTCATGGCATGGCTGGGTTGAGCCAATGGGAGCTGCCACACCTATGGTTGACTTCGCTGTTGGATCGTTGGATGGCTTGAACGTACATGTTTGTTAAGGATGGCCGAAACATATGTGGATCTGTATCCTTAAATTTTATTAAATAGTCTCTACATCATTGCATTCATGGCATTTTATTAAATGGTCTCTGCGTTATTGCATTCATGGCATGGCTGGGTTGAGCCAATGGGAGCTGCCACACCTATTAAGAATTCTATCTCCGCCTCTACCAAATTAAATGAATTAATCAATCATCACTAATTCCAATCAATGATTCGACCACAATGGCATCCCATACAAAAAAATTTGAGACTGAGCTCCTATTGTTCTAATTCATATTAATTGATTGCACAACCTGACCAACTGAATTTATGCTCTACCGGCTTAATTGGATCCTTAATGCTCTCTCCCTTAACTATTTTGTATTAATCAAACCAACTGCCACTGCCAGAACCAAATGCTCTTGTGAATATCATTAACTCAAACTAAGCATTTTCCAATGCCATTGCTTACGTTATCACGCTGCTGGGTCTTGGGACACAAAGTCCCAAGCAAACGTCACCTGTGAATATCATTAACTCAAACTAAGCATTTTCCAATGCCATTGCTTATGCTATCAGGCCGTCGGGTCTTGGGGCACAAAGTCCCAAGTAAACGTCACAACCAATAGAAGCTAAGTTAAATCAATATTTAAATAATTCAAAAAATAAAAATTAACCAAACTATAGTAAAAACATTTGAAAAATAAAAAAATTAAATATACCTCTGGAATTAATCTACCTAACCGATTCATATATATTCCCTCTCGGAAACATAACAATCTTCCTTCCTTCAATGGGTTGGGAGGACTGCCACTTTTTCTTGCCACCTATTTTTTTTGCTACTTTTTGTTATGATGGACAAGTCTTAACAAACAGTTTGCATATGTTAAGAACATGTGTTTTCTCCTAAGAGGTCATAGGTTCGAATTCAAAAGGGGTAGGTATGTACAGTCTTTGGATTTTAGCAGTTAAATCACTAGGAAAAAGGGTCCCTTCCCACAAACAAGAGGTTCTCACACACCTAATTCCCAGAAACAAATGGTTCTCACACACCTAATTCATGTCTAACTTAACTATGACCTTAAACATAGATTATTAGTAATAAGCATGTTTCATGTTTTCTTATTGTGTAAGTACACTAAATATATTTCAAAATTATAATTTTGAATAAAATATTTTATTTAACTTTAATTATTTAATAAGATATATTAATACATGTAATATTTTTATCGACTAATTTTATCATTAACAAAAACTATAAATAAATAATAAAAAACATTATATTTTTACATATTTTAATATTTTAATTTCCAACATTACCATACCAAAAAAAATATTTTAATTCCCAAAATTACCATTAAAAAAACATTTACACTAAAAACAAAGATATCAAATCCATATGATACAAGAATATAAAATCATTTACCATATATAAATAAAAACATATGAAAATGCCACGTATTCATAAAAAGACGTAATTAAAAAGACATTAATTTGCAATCATCGTATCAATATCTTTCTTTGTTATTATTAGTTGTCATTTTTCTTCCTTCGTTCAAGGGAACCTGTTGAGAAAGAAGATTATCCCTCATCAAGCTTGAACATAGAATGTTCAACTATGATGGTGCTACCCTGAAATTGGCTCGCATAAGTTTTGTCTTAGCAATTTTTCTTACTCTTTGATAGATATTGGAAAATCAATTTTGTGGACTTTATTTAAAGAGGTACGGCATTATTGTAAATATTTTTAGTTATTTTTTAATTTTTTTTTAATTATTTATTTTGAATTTGTAATCATAAAATCAATTTAGATAGTATACTTGTAAAGAACAATTATTGAAGATAAATGGATGAATGAAAACGTCTTCCTTAGCTTAGTAGTTCTCAGTATGGTCTTGTTCTCTTGCCCCATGCATATTTGTAAAACTCTATATCTTCTCTATACCCTAGGTGGTAACTATTTCAGTTAGAGCTCAAAATATTGAAAAAATAAGTGCACTCGCATATGAGTATCTTTGTAAAGTAATTTAAAGTACAAAAGAAACAAGAAGCGATATAAAGGAAAGTTTGGCATTTTAATAAAACAGTTTAAAGTAGAAGTCGCTAAACATAGTAATGCTTTTAGGCTAACTTTTCTTTTAGCCATCCCCCATTAACAATTTGTCCTCATTTAAATATAGCTTATTTATAACGTCTTTTTTTCTAGTTAATAGCTTGTTAATAAAAAAATGACAAAACTGGGTGTTGGGAATGATAGAGTGAAGAGGAGCATGGCCTAGGCCCTTCCAACGAAGAAGAGGAGAATGTGGTCAGCTAGAAAGAAGGATGGGTATCTAAGAAATCCAAGTCTTGATGCCATCCAGGCACTAGTCTTGATGCCTTCCAGGAAAGTCTTTCAATAGCTTGTCATTAACTCCATATCCCACTTTATTGGGTGAGAAAATAATATCGCATAACCAGAATACACATCTAGCACCAATAATAGCATTCACAAATTCTAAGATTAAATCTAAGCAACGAATTCCAAAGAATAAAAGAATTCAATGCAAATATGTTAGGAATAGTGTGAAATTAGACCTCACAAAAAAACCTATGAATTATTCCATCCCAATTGTCTTACATCAACCAAAGTGTCCAATTATTTAACTCCCATATCATAGTCTCATGGGAAACCTTGAGAGCTACTCTATTGCCATTTGAGTGGAGAGACTCATTTTAATTTCCAAAGAAACAAAAAAAAATGATGTGTACTAGTTCTACATTAGATTGATTGTTATTTTATTTACTACATCCAATAGCCATAAACAAATTTTCTCCCTACACTCACAAGTTCAATCTCTAGAAAGACAATTTTACAAGTTCATGAAAGAACTGCCCAAGGGATTTTTTTGGGGTGTTTCATTTATAGAATATCATGCTTCAATTCTCATTTATCATTATTATGTCTACTTACATTAATGCCTAACAGAAATAATTCAAGACAATAGCAATTTTAGTTCTAAGAAATAATAGTCATGTTATATATAGGGAGACTCTTAAAACTACTTCCTCATAGAACAAAACATACACAACACATGTACATAGCATACAACGGAACCTTGATTTTTATTCATTTAGTCAACCCCAAAAACAGATTACAAATTCCCTATTTATACACAAGCATACATTTTTTTCTCAATGAGCTTCACTATAAGCTCCTTCCTCGGCCATAGTGGAATCTTGAGGGTATGAGAAAGATAAGACAATGAGAATCAACCTACATGGAGAGCTAATTACATGGATTAAAATTATTATATGGAGCTAATTACATGGACTCAAATTATTATATGGTTCAATTATACAACCATTGCTCCTTTACAATAGACTACAATGTAGAATATAGTGTAGAAGGACTTTGGTCTTCACCAATGTTATTGCTAGCAAAGTTTGTACTTTCTAACATATGTGTTATATCTGATTGGAATTTTTGAATGCCAGTAGTTTCCAAAATAGTCTTTTTGATATTTTGTAGCATACGCACAATGTCAATCATAGTAAGTCGTCCTTAACGGGACTCTTTTGTACAGAGAAAACCCACTTTTACAAGGTGACTGAGACAATTGAGTTCCTTATCTTCTTCAATAATGTTACCAATCCTCCTTAATAGACTTGTATACACTACTTCCCTGACTCGGTTTGGAAAATGGCTACCCACCCATTTCTGCAAGCTAATTCCTTCCACAAACATGTTGTGGATGGGTTTCTTTCTAGTGAGCATCTCCAATAGCACCACTCCATAGCTATAAACATCACATTTTGTTGTGATACATCCGTCCAATCCGTACTCTACATTCAAACATCCTCATCAAATGGTTTCTCATTCACAATTTTTAATAAAATAAAAAAACTCATGACATTTCATGCTATCATTCTCAAATAATACCTAGAGGAATGTAGCTTGCAGATCCCTTGTGTTCATGTGTCGATGTGATAGATAAATTGTAAGAGTTTGCAAAACATATGCTAGCAATGCCAAAGTATGTTAAATATGATGTCATATCTTCACCTAGAAGCACATTGTTTCATTCAAGATCACAATGGATTACTTGTATGAAACAATGGTGATGGAGATATGCCATGCCTTATGCAATGTCTATTGCTATATTTAACCTTTGAATCAAATTTAAACTACTCGTAACTCCATCTCAAGGATATAACCACTTCTATAGGCTTCCATTTAACATGAATAGGAATATCAAAGCTTTGATTTGGTGGTCTGAATAAGATGTTATGATTCTGATAAGATTTTGATGCCTAACTCTACTCAATACTTTTCACTCCTTGTTAAAAATCTTGTGAGCCCCTTCATTTTCCATATTGAGAAGCTTCACTGCAATCATTGTACCATCATTCAAAATCCCTTTGTACACTTTCCCAAAACTATCCACCCCTATCAAGTTGGCATAAGTAAATTCCTTTGTTTTTTTTATGAGATCTCCATAGGAAATGCTTGGATGCCCCACATTTAAAGACGTCCCAACCTCTATAGGAATATGCCTCTTGTTATTTTGTCTCCACAAAATACCAAAAATAAACACAATACAATAATGACTGCAACTACAACAATAGCCATGATAACTCTTTTAAGATATGAAACACTTTTATGTCTGTGAGCAGAGCATGGCGGTAGACTTACCTAGGGTCCACAGAGCCCAAGATTTCCCATAAAAGTTGTGGCATCAAGCATTTTGAAAACTCTTCGTTTTGGAACTTCTCCTGACAAGTTGTTGAAAGACCAATTTATTTTTTTGAGCATTTTGACAAATTATTGAAGGAAATATTCATGTCTTGAATACTTTGAAGTTCATGGAGTGACATTAGAATCGGACCATTAAGTGCATTGCAAGAAAGATTAAAGTATTCTAGTTCTTTGCAGCTTTCGAGCCCACTTAAAATGCATCGAGTTAAATGATTTGCAGAAACATCTATAGCTTGAACCATTGTCATCTTGTGGACAAGTCCATGCAATAAACTTTTTGAAAAGTGGAAAGAGAAACCTAAGCTTTTTGAAAGGTGGAAAGAGAAAGCTAAATTTGCAAGAGTTGATTATCATGTACTTATTGATTTCCGGCGAGATTAGCTCAATGATATGGCGAGTAATGAAGTCTTAGAGAGTTAAATCCATAATATCTAAGCATTGTCTTCTGCCGCCTGTAAGATCTTGTGGACACATTGATGCAGGTAAGCGATTTGGTAGCCTTGATTCCTTCAATCTGGTAAAAGGTGCGATTGGTAGATGCGGTTGCGATCTTTCAAATACAATGCCAGTATCTCTCTACATTAAAACCCTAAACAACCTTTTGTGACTGACTCGTGACATTATCCTTTTGTGAATAAACTTCATTCAGATTTGCAATTTTCTCGGATCGGTGACAGGTGTGATGGAAAGCACATGGCAGATTAGGTCTCTTCTTGGTATGCTAACACATTTTATCCCTCTGGAATCTTTGGAATGCGTTGTCACACTTTTAAAGGACGGGCAGCTTCAATTCTATTTTGTACTAAAATATCCATGATAGAATTTACTGGTAGAAATTAATATCGTTCTTTTCGGAGCTCTGCGACAATATCCTAGAAGCGATTTGATTCCGAATGATTTCAGTGTTGGAATTTCAAATGGCGGACACACGTCAAAATTGCCGGTAACAATTAAAATCTGAAACATTTTCTGTATTTTAAGCCAGATTTTGATCGTCTTGCTAAAATCTTTGCGGTATTTGACGGGTAAATTAACCTATAACGGGCATTTACCAGTCAAATTCCATCGTGTGGCAGAGAACTATCTTCCAATTTTTTCTTGCCTTTCACGTGGCTACAATCTTCTTTTAGTTTAACTTTGATGTAATCTTCACCAAAATATCCACACATTCGCAAAAGTTAAACAAAAGTTTATGGAAATTTAAAGTATGCACATATTCACATACTCAAACTTCTATCTATTCCAGTTAAAATAGTTATAAGATAACCTTAATTTGGATCTATGTTTTAAGAAAACAAGATGGTTAATAAACCCAAAATTATATGAGAAAAATCTAAGTTAATAATTCAGGGTTTGAATTATTTGTTTTTTTAGAGGAAAAAAATACCAGATTTTGTTATTCTATTGAATTAAAGATCATCATGTACATTTAACCATAGAGACAGTCATCAACAAAGGATTCAGAACAAAGGGGTATCATCTGTGCGCAATGGCAAGACCCCGTCATCAAAACATGGGTAATATGGCCACAAGCCTGTTAAGATTCAGGCTTTTATCATCACTCCTATGAAGAGAGGGCAGATTTATGCTAGTATTCAGAAATGAACAAAAGCACGTGTATCATGAGCATAAGAAGAAGACTGAGGGTCTCTTCATGAGATTGCTAGGATCCCATTAAATGACAAACAATGTTATGTGCGAAATAAAGAGGGCTGATGCCCAGCACAAGCTAATAAAGCTGAAAATTACCATGATCAATGATCATATCATTAAGAGATTCCATGAAATTTCCGAATCCTGATTCAAGAGAGAGTGCCTTTTTAGAGAGACTGTCAGCTATCTAGTTATGCTCACGATAAATGTGCTTCATGGTCACTTTCGAAAGATAAGCAGTAATTCTCTAATGTCATCACACCAATGACTCAGATGTGGTAAGTTTAGTGTGCCATTTCCTGTAGCCCATGAGATGATGACAAGGGAATCACCATAAATAGAGTGTAAAGGAACCCCCATAATCTTAGAAACAGAGAGTAGGGCCCATAATGCCAACAGCTCAGATCTTGTGTTGGTACTGCTGCCACAGCCCAGAGAGAAGTACAAGTAGTGAGAGCTACTCAAATGTAACACGAAACCTGCTCCCCCAATGTTCTCTGCAGCTGCACCATCAAAATAACCACAAGGATAGATAATCATTGGAGGCAGTCCAATGATTCTGTTTTTAATCTTCTTTCTAGGCACAGAAAAGGTATGATAGAGCACATCTATTTGGAGAAAGACAGCATAGACAGATGGTATATTTCCCTCAAATATACATCCATTTCTGTGTTTCCAGATAGACCAAAAGATGAAGAGAGGCAAGTAGAGCTTGGAATAGTCGGAAGGATGAGAACGAAACCAGTGCTCAAGATACAAACGAGCAGATGCTTTATATAAAGAACGAATGCCAAAGTGCTCGAATACAGCATCAAAGGTGCTCTTGGTAAATAAACAGTCCATAAACAAATATTGGGCCGTTTCTTCTTCTTTCTTGCAAAGAAAACAATAACTAAGACCCTGAATACCACATATAAAGAGCTGATCCCAAGTTAAAACTTTGTTTTTTAAGAGAAGCCAGATAAAGCAGCGAATTTTTTTAGGAATGTTGATTTTCCAAAGGATCTCGTGAACAAAAGATGAATCAAGAATTGGGTCCAAATAGTGGTTCGCAATACAATCATATGCAATAGCCGCAGTTAAAGATCCTGAGTAGTTCTTGTAAGACCAGAGAAGACTGTCTAGTTGAGTCCTGAGTCTGATCCTTCCGTATTCCAACCCCTTAACATAATCATTCCAAATGTGGTGCCATTCCCCAGCCAGATCCAGATCCGCTGCAGAGAGGCAGTAGGACCATGCATCCACAGAGTAATTTCTAGCTTGAGCCAAAGATATAATACCATAATCTTCCAGATAGTCACAAAGATCCTGTGGGAGAGTGAACAAAGAGCCCATACCTTTGATCGGGTCCAGACCCACCCTTATGCTCTCTCCATTCCCCACATGCCATGTTAAGCCGCTGCCAATCCAAGAAATAGTGCGGATGAAACCCATCCAAATAATAGAGGCACCTGAGACCGAAAATGCCTTACTGCGGATCCATGACAATATAGATTTCTTCCTTAAATACTTCACAGATAATAATTTGAACCAAAGTCCATTTCCGCAGAGTGCGTGCCAAAAACTTTTGAGTCTCAAAGAGTTGTTGAACCAACCGAGATTTTTGATACCCCAGCGTCCTTGAGCAATGGGTTTGGATAAAGACAACCAATTAATAAGATGATACTTTTTCTTATTCCTCGAAGAGCCGCAAAGGAAGGCGAAAATCATGCTTTTTAGTTTCCCAAGAATGGATTTCGGTATGGGAACTAAAGCCATCCAGTACACCAGCAAGCTGGTGAGAACTGCTTTAATAAGAACCACTCTTCCCCCCATAGAAAGGAGCCAAAAACTCCAATGAGAAATCCTTTTTTCGAACTTTTTGATGAGCCAAGACTAGTCTTTAACGTTATACCCCAAGGGTTTAATAAAATAACCAAGATAAATGAACCCCGAAGAAATGTGCTCGGTTTTGAAGGGGAGGGAGCGAATGACTCTATTTAAGGACCCATCATCAACATTGTTGAACAAGAAGCATGACTTTTCCGAGTTTATGAACATGCCCAAAGCTTCACAAAAGGTGTCCAATATAACTTTGAAGGCTATCCATTCTTCACAAGTGCCAAACCCGTAAAGTATCACATCATCAACAAAGAGAAGGTGAGTAAGGGATAGCCGTTGTGAGATTTTGATCCCTTTGACCAGACCATGTCTGCGAGCATCTTCAATAAGGAGGTTGAGTCCTTCTATAACAAGGATAAATAAGAGGGGAGAAAGAGGACATCCTTGACTGATGCCAGGGGAGGCCGTAAAAAAACTCGAAGGGGAACCATTGATGAGCAGAGCAAAGTAAACCGAAGATAAGCATCCCATAATCCAGTTGACCCCCTCCAGTGGCACACCAATTTGCAGAAGAATGAGCCTGATATAAGACCAATTAACTTTGTCAAAGGCTTTAGTGAGATCTAGCTTAAGAATAAGGGCGCTCTTGTTCCTGGTTTTGACAGAGTGAAGGACTTGGGTAATGGCCAGAGGCTCTGAAATCTGGCGATTTTTGAGGAACCCAAACTGCTGCGGAGAGATAAACTTATCAAGGAAGGGCTTAAGTCGTTGTGCAACAACCTTGGCAATCAGTTTATAGACCAAGTTACAGAGAGAGATAGGAGGAAAATCGGAAAAGGATAAGGGGGCTTGTCCTTTTTAGGAATGAGGGCTATAAAAGTCGAGTTGAGAGAGGGTAAAACCCTACCGGTCTGTCGAGAATCTTCCACCAGATTTACAAGTTCATCCCCCAAAAAGTAAAAAAAGGATAGAAAGAACTCTATAGGGAAACCATCAGGCCTAGGAGATTTGTCTTTCTTGAAAGACTTAAGAGCCCTTTCTACTTCCACTGAAGTAATCTTAGAAGTAAAAGTAATCCTTTCCTCTTGTAAGATAAAAGTAGGGAAAAGTCGAATGACTTTCATATGAGCTGCAATGGATGTTTGATTATCATCACAAAATATCTATTTGAAGTGTCTTACACCCAAATCCTTCAAACCCTGATCTTGTTCCACCATAATACCCTCCTCATCCTCCAAGCCCCAGATAGCATTTTGATTTTTTCTAGCTATTGCCACTGAGTGAAAAAATTTGGTATTGGCATTGCCCATAGTTTCCCAAATCATTCTGCTTTTAAGTCTAGCAGAGAGGATCTCATGATCCCTCAGCTTTTTTAAATCAGCTTGAAGAGTCTGTAGTTTTTCTAGAGACTAAGAAGAGTAAAGACCCGTGGGGGAGGATGAGAGAATATTATGAATCTCTGACTCAATGCATAGACTCTTGTCTTTCATCTCGATGGACTTGGAATGTGTCCAGTCTTTTACTTTCACTTTCATAAGTCTGAGCTTCATCGAGAAAGACTCCATCCCAGAATAGGAGGAATCGAGAGAGAGGAGAGGCCACTCTTTCTTCATCATATTGACAAAATCATCATTTTCTAGCCATGAGTGGTTGAACTTGAAGGGATAGACACAAGGAGATGAAGATTCCTTCCATTCCAAGATAACTGGATAATGGTCAAAGATAGCCGAGGGATAGGCCCAAACCCTGTGCTGAGGTAAGAGGTCAATCGGAATAGAGGAGAGCAGAAACCTATCAAGTCTTTTACTAATACCTTCGTCACCCGAACGGTCGTTGCGCCAAGTTGGACCCGCATAGACAGGAGCAATATCTAAGAGCTAATGCAAGGAAAACAAATGAGTGAAAAAGGGACCAAGAGGATCAAAGAGAGCCTTTTTTCTCCAAACCTCAGACCTATTTAGAGTGAGGTTTAGATCACCCGCTAAAACTAGATTGGGAAGGTTAAGTAATCCCTCCTGCACAACCAAATCCCAAAAGGATTCCCGATTAGCATAAGGCTCGTAACAGTTGAGAAAGGTTAGATTAAAAGAAGAACCCCGGATAAAATCTTTAAGAAGGATCCTAGTAATAGTGCTGAAAGCTTTGACTTTAAAACGGTGAGGGTTCCATGCTGCGAGTAAACCCCCCGAGAGGCCAGAGGAGCTCATAGCACAAAATTCCTAGCCTGGGTGCAGCTTAGAGAAAGCCAAAAGAGAAGGGTGAGAGCTGGTCATTGTTTCTTGCAAGAGGATTAAATCAGGTGATAAAGAGAGAAAGAGGTTCTGGAGACTTTTATGCTTAGCCAAGCCTCCAAGGCCACGGACATTTAAGGAGAGGATCTTCATTAAGAACTGAAAGACAGGGGTGTCTTTGCTCTAAGGACTCGAGGGGAGGAAGGTTGAATATTACGTGCAGCATTCTTCAACCTAGTTGGCAGGGGAGTGTAATGGAGGGGAATAGGAGAGGAATTTGAGGATAAAGGAGGAGCTTTCTTGTTTTTTCTTCGAATCGTAACATTATGAAAGTGTATAGATTCCAAAGGGAGGACCAAGGGAGATAGGGGAGTTTTATCAGAAAAAATATCCAGAGAAACTTACAGCGAGGGATCAACGAAAGAGGGAGTGGAGACCGGGTTGTGGGGAGGGGAGGAAATAGGTGGTGGTCTTGGTCTCGGTAAAGGATGAAAATTAGAGTCCGTAAATAAAGAAGGCATCACAGAGTAGAGAGGAGGGGAAGATTGGGACTCTGGTAGGGGAATTAGTTCAGTAGGAGGGTGTTCTTCTGGAAGAGAGGGTAGCACAGAGGGTATATGAGTCTCCAATATGGAAGGGACAGAGGCCATATCAAATGAAGGGTCAGGATCAGGAGTCTCAGAGTTCCCTACAGAAAGAGAGGAGGGGCCTGAGATATCAACAGAATCTAAAAGTAAGAGTTCTTGCTTTGATGCATCCTCAAATAAAGAGCAGGCTTGTGTGAGCTTACCTTTTGTAGACTCGTCCCTGAAAGTGTCCTCGACAAGTGGGGAGGGAGGTGAGTCTCGAGCTAGATAAGATGGAGAGGAAATAGGAAAAACAGTCCCCTGTCTGAGCACCGGACAGGTCCTTCATAGATGACCCACAGCCATGCATCTACTGCAGCAGAAGGGTATATTGAGGTAGTCGAGCCATTGCTGGATAGGCCATTCAAGACATAAAATTTCGATCTCAGCCGAAATCCCCGAAGTTAAGTCCATTTCAACTAGGATCTTGGCCATCCGCTTATCATAAGCATGCATGAAATCTTCTTCAACAGCGACAAAATGACCTATGGTATTTCCAATGCCTTCCATCACCAAATGATTCCGCAAAGGAAGAGGAAGACCAGGAAGAAGGACCCACAAATGTCATTTCTTGACACGTTCCCTTAATGGGTCAAAGTGTATATGCCAGCGGTCCAGCACTAACGAGCCCTCCCGAATGCACCATAGTGAGTTTAATACTGACAACGCATGGGCCTCCTCCAAAAACACAATAACAAGCCATCCTCTGGATAATAGACTGATCATGGGAGTATAGGAGAAAAGAGGTTTCCAGTTTTCCGTGGCCCATGTGTGCCATTCATTCTTCCCCATCTGAACATACTCTAGTCTGCCAATGAGGGCTCATGAGCATAACGCCTCTACTTTGTCCATGTATATATCCTGGCCAAGAACATATCAGAGTTTACCCTCTTGGACCTTATGTGCTTTCGCATTTCTGCGACGACGAAAACGAGCCTGAGAGGGTTGTGAGTCACCTCCCTTCGCTGGGCAAGTCCCTTCATATAGCCCCGACATTCTTGTGAGAAGTCAACCAAAGCCCCAGTCCAGCCGACAACCACGATACAAATAGAAACAAAAAGTCACAAGGGATAACCGAAGAAAAATAAAATATGCCCTAGGAACAGAACAAATCCCCGAAGAGAACCTCCCAGGCTGGAGGAGAGAGGACCAGGTATGTAACAACCCACAGGGGGAATGCACAAAGAGCCAAGGAGACCACCTTCCAAGGAATAATCCCTGGCTGAGAACAACAAGACCGAGAAGGGTATCCTAAGCTAAAGGAACCCACGAGAGAAAATACCCAAGAGTCAACCCATCATGACGAGCTTGTGACACCAGGAAACCAAAAAGATAGACCCAGGGTGACCAGAGCAACCCCAATATGCCGACAAGAAGAAGAGTAAGGACACCTTCAATCATGGAGAAGTCAACAAAAACAAGACAAGCTCCCTGGATTCGCGAGATGTCCTAAGATGACATCATGAGGGAAAACAAACGTCGTAACCCATACTAGAAAACTCCACCCTAAAGAGCAGCGAGCCTAATAGAGCAAAACAGGTCGTGAAATAGGGAGTCCACCTAGTTCCAGGCAGAGCAAGCCCTCAAAAAACTTCTCAAAAGGTCGACCAACAGACAGAGAAGAACGAGATAGCCAAAAGGTGGGTGACAACCAGGGATCAGCAAGATCTGCTAAGGAATTCCCACTTTTTTCAACTAGTTGGTACTAGTCCTCCACTAAGGAGGAGGGACTCCAGTCGCTAGATCCAGGCTGAGAACAATCATTGAACCCCACCCAACGAACATAAGTAAACCCTAGAGCCGCACAAAGAAGATTCCCGATAGTAAGGAACCCTCGACCAAAGATGACCCTAGAAGAGACAAAAAAGAAGAAACTGAAACCGCACAAACCCAATGCCCAGGCATAAAACCCTAAAACCACATAAAAGAGATCCTATGCAACGAGTAATCCTTCTATACTGACAGAGTCGAGGACAGAGACCACAGAAATCAGGTATCAACGAGGAGAATAAGGGATAGGAGCCCCAGACAAGGGAAAGTCGAACCATGACAAGGGTAGAAGAGAACTGGAGACTGCCTCCCGCTCCATCCTGCCTGCAAAGAGAAACATGGCGTTACTTTGTTTATGAATACCACTTTAAAGCACATTATCCTTTCAAGTCCACACAAAGAAACATAGCGTTACATTTCCTTTATGAATGTATCCAAAACACTTTATCAAAAATAAAAAAATTATTGATGAGTTTCATAATGTTTTGGTATATATTTTAAATCATTTGCCTATAACCATCTACTTTTTCATTGCAAGAACGGTTAAATATTAATTTAGGAGTATATGCCATGACTCAAAGTTTGAACTACTAAATAGTAATTTAAAAAGTCTATGTTAATTTTTTTATTTTATAAGTCAAATCCTAACAATGAATTGTTGGGAAGAAATAATTAATAAACAAATTTCAATATCAGTATTTTTTTAATTAGGTTTTAATAATTAATTATTAAAGAAAAGCATATATATTAGTGTTAAAATGAAATTTAAACTTATTAACTCCAATATGATTATGACAAGATAATTTAACCAAATCACAATTTAATACCCTTAGTTGTAAGTTAAATAATCAACCAAGGCATATAAGTGAAATTTGCTTATATGTAAAAGATTGGCCATAAATGTTTCTCATGAGTTTAATAAATAATTGAGTGAGTAAAGTTAGCGAAAAATCCGTGTCTAAAACATGAATTATTGATTCCTCTCCATAGTACAAGATGTAATCGAAAATCATAAAATTGAGCATTTAATTAAAATTGTGAGATATGCCCAAAAGCTCATTTAGCCATTGAAGATAAATCCAAATTTCATTAGATTGTTGAAAAAGAAAATTGATCTATTTTTTGCAAACCAAATCATGCTGTCAACTCAAATAGGCTCAATAAAAGCACACAAGCATCTTTAAACATCCAAAAAGCCAAAAGGGTTCAAGCAACTAAGGTCATCCAAATCACCCAATCCTCATGAAATGAAGAACCAATCCCAAGAACAAGCAACACATAGAGTGAAATGATCGAAGAATATGAAACCAAAAATCAAGCGAGATAAAATAAAATAAAACCAAAAGCTAGAAGTAATTACAAAATTTACATGGGGGTCATTTTATTTCATACAAAATCAAGAGGTGTTGTTGGGGTCACCAACAAATGGCGACATACTAGGCAAACTGGTTATCTTTGTATGTTTACCTGAAGATTATAGATACAGGAAAATAGAATAAAGGCTTCTCGAATCATCAAATTTCACATTACATGACTTTATCCTTTCACTAGCCTATATAGTAAAGTTTGAACTTTAATACTATGACAATCAAATGAATTATCCCAACTATTATTCAAAGACTTCATAAAGATGAATGGCTTTGAAATATATGCACAACAAATAAACCTCATCAAGAATGTTTTATCAACAACTAAAGATAATTGAATAACATCAACATAAATATATGACCTTCATACCTTAAGAAGATATCTAGATAAGTTCCCCACCCATTTGACATAAATAAATGAAATATTTGTTTTCTCGTTTTCACATTTTTATCATCATCGTTTTTTATTTATTTTGAATTAACAATAATATTAATTAGATCTTTGATTCAAGACTACTATCTACGTCTGGAAACCAGAAATTGATAGCAGCATTCGTGAGAACTATGAGAGATAAACAGGTTGGCTCTATTCAAAGACCTCCTATTCTTCAACCAAAGTCTTTGATTAGATTTTTCCTAACCAATTTACCCTAATTGATGGGAAAATAACCAAGATAAAACTCCTTAAATAGCATGGAGGCCTAATGATGGCTAATGCAACTGATTGAAAAGTTTATGAGAGAAATACTTCTTGGTAGGCAAACTTGTCTAGCTTATGATATCATTGACAAAATAAAATCCAAGAATAATAAGCAGGAGTTCAACTGATTGGTTGGCTAAGTTCATCATAATTGTTTCAAGACTAGGAGTGATTAAGTCACAATAAGAAAAATTGATATGGCAAGAAACTCCTTACATAATTCCCCTTAAAGATATCAAGTTGATTAGTGGAGAGACATAGCAAGAGCAAACAATGTGCCATTTTTATTTATCTGCAATACCCCCTTACTTCTATCAAACTAAAAACAAAGAGGAAAATCAGAAAGTTCAAAATATAAAATTGACTACTGAAACTAATCAACCAAACAAAGTTGATATTTAAAAATGCAAAATAAAATCACTAATTTAACCAAAACATTCAAAAACTTATATACAAGATAGTACCTAATCAAATCAAAATTTCAACCAAAAGGTACATGTATTACAATTCAAAAGAAAAGAATAAGTAAGCATTGATAAACCTTAAATGATAAGAAAAAAGATCGAAACTTAAGCTCGCCATCCAAGAAGGTAAATGAAATTGAAATGAGAAAATCATGACATGGTCATAACCTATGAGATGAACTATACAAAATAATGTAAAAATCAGAAAATCATGGCATGCGTAAAGAATGACGACAAATCTCCTAATATTAAATTTGACCACAATATAAGGATACAAAGGATTAAGATTTTAGTGAAAGGGTCAATATGAATGAAAAAACATGAGGTGAATATAAGATGCACGTCAAAATAGATATGAGTTCATCATTGACATCAAGCTTCCAAAACTCTTCAAAAATATTAGAATTGTTAACATAAAATTTACTATTCTTTCCCTATGATTATGATAAACTTCATTTAATCATGTTTGAAAGGTTGAAAGGAATGAGACCCTTTTCCTCAATACTATTTACAAAATGAAATCAAAATGAAAAAAACTAGATTCTAAGTCATGCAATGTATGAAAAATAATTACAAAATGAGTGAGTTGCAATTGAGAAGAGAAAAATTATATATGATCACAACTCTTTACGTATTAGAGGAAATTTCAACCCAAAATGGGCCTTTTAACTTTGATTCAAATTCCATGCCATCATGTGTTTGCCAATGAAATTACTTTAAATTTGAAATACCGTATAGGTCTTAAACACTTTTTTAATATAAAATTGGGGATAGGTATCATAAAAAAAACTACTTTTTTTGTTTGTATTTTTGACATATCTCCCCATGTTTTTACTCAAATTTTGATCGGGAGAGCTCGTTGGATGCGAAATTTAATTCCGCATCCAACGAGCTCTCCTGATTGAAATTTGAGTAAAAACACGGGGAGATATGTCGAAAATACAAACAAAAAAGTAGTTTTTTTCTTTTCTTCCTCCAAAATTAATAAATATTATTTTATTATTTTAACTATTCTTTTATTAATTCTTTTTAGGAGGCCCATTTTGAGTTGAAATTTCCTCTAATCCGGGCCTATATATTCTTTTTTACTATTTCTTGCTTTAAAAGGTTAGTTAATCAATCATATGTAAACATTTCATCATTAGGTCATCAATTTTGATTAAAGATAAAACTTAAAATGAGATGCCTAATAGATAAAAACAATTAAAAGATGTTGAAAGTAAAGAGTACTTCCCTGAACAATGGCTTGTCTCCATCTCTAAACTAAATATGTACATATGTATGATAAAATCAAAGGTAAATTGTCTATTTTAATAAGACAATTTTGATTAACTCATTCAAGGGAAAAATCATTGTGCATATTCTAATTTTTTGATCAATTTTGGGAATAAATGAAAGGATTTTGCTCAATTTGAGAAGAAGAAAATGTAAAATCATGATTTATGTAACTATCATTTTTAGGTTGTAAAGTCATTGATTCTTTTTCGACTACATTTATTTTAACAAGAGTTTGAGAATGATTTTTTATATAAGTGTTGAACTCAAATCTTATTGTTTTTGAAATTGTGTATTTTAAGATTTTAAAATTTGTTGATGTTCAACAATTTTAGTGTCAGAATTTGGATCAATAATATTAAACATTGAATTAATATTAACCGATTAAGTAATGCAACTATCAAAATGCATATTGTCAATTTCTAGCTTCTAGTTATTTACTTAATCATGTAAATTTGAATGACAATCAAGATATAAAAATAAAATTGTGAGTTATTCTGTAGAAAGTTGATCTTTTTCATGAAATCTAAAGTGAATTGACATAAATCTTGAAAAGAAAGTACTAGTAGACTCACCTTTTTGTCTACGAATATTTTCGACTTCATACCTCAATCCTTGATAATCGTAATCCTCCTCATGCGCATAAATAAACAACTCCATGAAATGATTCCGTGAATGAATATATTTAGCTCGTAACATTTCAAACCAGCCTCAGATCCTTCTTTTGAATGTCACAATAAAAGGCCTACAAATCTTGCTCTCACCAACTATATGAAAATGCTTACAAATAAATAACCAACTATATGAAAATGCTTACAAATAAATATAAATTAGTGAGATGTTTAAAAGCAGGCCTTTTACCTTCTCCATTAAAACTTAACTTTTGCAAGAGATTCACTACATTTTTAGAAATATCTCTACCATGCCTAGACATGCTAAAAGCATGTTCTAAAACAATAGTACGAGCCATTTTAAAATAGATAAAATTTAAAAAAAAATAGATCAAGAGGGATTACTTGCCGATAGGCCCTCCTACTAGTGCCATTTGTTGGCCTAATTTTCTTTCCTAAAGCCAGCACAACACAGAGAAAAAGCCCACACAAGAAACTCAACACAACCCCCGGTATGTTTGAAATAGCTAACTCTAGTGGGAACAAAGGCCCCGTTGCCTATATGGGTTTGCTCTCAACAAGAGAGTCTCACAATTTAATTATATGGGTTCTCAAACATGCAATTGGAATCCCAAAGATGTAATGTAACTAATATAAAATATATAACTAATCTAAGATACAAATTTCAAAGGCCGAAAACACACATATTTAACAGCTGCTAACATCTAGCTTTCAAGCATGAAATAAAACTAAAAATCTAATTTGAAAACTAACTATATCTAACCTATTTTCTAAACTATCCTGCACAGGAACACATTATTAAAACTAATTTAGCTATCTTGTGAAAAATAAAGATTTTAAATCATGCCAAAATATGAGGAAAAAAATCTTCTGTATTAAAACATGATTCTAATATATAATAACCGGCAATTACATATTCTAGAAATAATAATAATAAAAATATTATTAACATCTAAAATATGGAACTGTCACAAAAATAACAGTTTAGCACAAACCCGAAGAATCTGAGAATACAAATAATAACCACCCTAATAAAATACTTATATCAGATAAATATTCAAATTACTAGGAATCGATGTAATGTCAAGACTAAATTACTCAAACACGGCTATTATAATATGATCACAACATTAGATAATCATAAACTAGACATGCCAATGTTCCAAGACATAACATTTATCTAAGCTTCAACACAAAGTATTAAGCACAAGATATATAATCACAGAAGAAATAAGAGTGGAGTTAAATAAAGCCTATTCTTGTATTTGAAATAACCAAATCAACAAAGTGATACCATTTTATCAAACAGTAACAGTGCGACCATGAACACCCCACAGCTTAACTTTATTCATAAAAGACTTAAAACTCAAGTGCCAATACTTCTATTGTCTATTCAAACTCCAAGAGAAACCTTTACAAAATTCTAGGAAATAAAATTTCCCCTAAGCTCTATAGAGTTTTCTCATTCTTTAAAGGAATAAGATGGAGCAATTGGAACAACAAAGTTTCCTCGAGCTCCATAAATTAATATCGTTCTTTTCCCAGCTCTGGGACAATATTGTAGTAGCGATTTTTAATTTTTAATTTTTTTTTTTTTTTTTGTACTGGGGGAATCGGTAACTGGGTAGTTCTGGTACTTGCGTGACATGGGGTCCATTCGCATCGGCTACCACTATAACCCCAGGTGCATCCACACAGCCCGCAAGCATGGGGCACGAATAAGTCTAGGTGAGATTTGAACTTGAGACGTCCTTTACAACATTCCTTCATTTACACGACACTTGCCAGTCAGTCTACACCCATACAAACTTGTAGTAACGATTTGATTCTGAATGATTTTAGTGATTAATTCCCAAGTGAATGGTGTTTTTTCCATCGTTGTGGCAAAGAACTATCTTCCAAATTTTTCTTTCCTTTCACGTGGCTACAATCTCCCTTTAGTTTAACTTTGATGTAATCTTCACCAAAATATCCACATATTCGCAAAAGTTAAACAAATGTTTATGGAATTCAAATATGCACATATTCGCATAATCAAACTTCTATCTATGCCATTTAAAATATTCATAAGGTAACCTTAATTTGGATCTATGTTTTAAGAAAACGAGATGGTTAATAAACCCTCAATTATATGAGTAAAAACTAAGTTAATAATTTAGGGTTTGAATTATTTGTTTATGGCTGCCACTCCATAGCACATTATCCTCTCAAGTCCACACAAGAAACATGGCGTTACATTTCCTTTATGAATGTATCCAAAAACACTTTATCAAAATTAAAATAATTATTGAAGAGTTTCATAATGTTTAGATTAAAATAATTATTGTTGACTTGCATAATGTTTCGTATATATTTCAAATTATTTTCATATAACCATCTATTTCTTCATTACAAGAACATATAATTATTAATTTAAAAGTATATGACATGACTCAAAGTTTGAACTCCTAAATAAAAACTAACTAAATAAATGAGTTCAAAGTTAAAAGTCTATGTTAATTTTTTAATTTCATAAGGCAAATCTTAACAATTAATTGTTTGGGAGAAATAATTAGTAAAGAAATGTCAATATAAGGATTTTCTTAAATTATGTTTTGATAATTAATTGTTAAAAAAAAACATATATACTAATGATAAAATGAAATTTAAACCTATTAAATCCAATACGATTATGACAAGATAATTTAACCAAATCACAAATTAATACCTTTGGTTGTAAGTTTAATAATCAACAAATACATATAAGTGATTTGCTTATATGTAAAAGTTTGGCCATAAATGTTTCTCATGAGTTTAATAAAGAATTGAGTGGGTAAAGTTAAGGAAAAATCCATGTCTAAAACATGAATTATTGATTCCTCTCCATACTACAAGATGTAATCGAAAATCATAAAAATGAGCATTTAATTAAAATTGCCAAATCCGCCCAAAATCTCATTTAGCCATTGAAGAGAAATCCAAATTTCATCAGATTGTTGAAACACCAAATTGATCTATTTTTTGCAAACCAAATCATGTTGTCAACTCAAATAGGCTCAATAAAAGCATGCAAGCATATTTAAATATCCAAAAATCCAGAAGGGTTCAAGCAACTAAGGACATCCAAATCACCCAATCCTTGTGAAAAGAAGAACCAATCCCAAGAACAAGCAGCACACGAAGTGAAATGATCAAAGAATACGAAACCAAAAATCAAACCAGATAAAATAAAAGAAAACCAAAAGCTAAGTATTTACAAAATTTACATGGGGGTCCCTTTATTTCATACAAAATCAAGGGGTGTTCTTGGGGGCACCAATAGAATTCCATCCCAGTTTGGATGTATCGATGTAGGCCACTACAATATTTCAGTATCAGGTGTCGCTCGGAATCCTTGATACCCAACTTTGTAGGCAAGGTCTGAAAGTTGTTGGTGTACTCTGACACCATTTGGTCCCTCTCTTGACGTGGAATGGTCCATTTGATGTACTTGTCATTTGTTATCAACCCAAATGGCACTTCTCTGTCCGAGTGCCGACACTTCATATGTCGGTGCACAAAAAGACATTTATGGATTGAAGGTTGCCTAAAACACTATAGATGGGCATGACATGAGATGCATTCACTATCCACCTAGCTTGCCATTTTTACCCTTTTACATGTTAATTTCTGTATGCGACTCTTTCCATGGCAACTCGCATGCATACGCGACTATCTCCACAGTATATCGCGTACTGTACGCGGGTATTGTCATTGCAACGCGTGTACAGGTCTGTACGTTGGTTTCCCTTATAGCAACTTGCGTGTCATACGCGGGTTGCCAGTATCAATACTCGCGTACGCCTCCATTCGACATTAAAAATAATAAACACAATTAATGGAGATTTGTTAAGCCTTAAACATTAACTATCTTAACTGTCTCAACCTCCTCAACCTTTGAAATTGCTCTATTTTCCTACGTATAAATAGAGGCCTTGGGGAGGGCATTAATCAATCATACTTGGAGAGCAAAGTTATGCTGGTGGTATATCTTCAGAAGTCTTTGCAGCAGCAGAACTCGGAATCCTTTGGTTGCAGAGGAGTCCTTGTTTCAGGCGTTGGGTTGTACACTTATCTTATTCACTACTGTTAATAAAGAGAATCTTTATTCCAAATGCGTGTTGAATATCTTTCATGTATCATGGTTTCATGAATATTTATGATCAAGCACTCTATATATTGTTTATATAACTTGTCATATATACATGTATAAGATTGTATTTGGAGGATTTGCTCTTTACAAGTGAAGGAGGTGCATCCCTGAAAGATTTAGAGAGGAGCAGAGCGGGAGAAGAAAAAGCTTGGATCAACCGTCGTTAATCAGGTGAGTCCATTACATCTTCCTATTTCCTTTCTGTACTTTAAAGATGATTGTCTGCAAGTTTTAAGAGTACGTTGGTAACCCCAGACCCTTGGTTATAAGGGTGTTTATTCTTGAACAACAGAACTGGCGACTCCACTGGGGAGCCCAGACTGCTGTGGGTTATTCCTGTTTACCATTGCCTAGTCTTTGACTTGAGTTTGTGTGTGGTATCCTGTCCTAATTCATGCTTAGCATAGTGTTTGAAGACCTTGAGAAATTTTCTTTTTATTAGAAAATTTTGTACCTATACAAGGGTTTCTCTTGCATACAGTCGCATACAGAGGCCTGCATACGCGGGTTTCTCTCTTGGACAGTCGCGTACAGTACGCGGGTTGCCCTTATACACAGTTGCGTACAAGCCTTAGCATTTGAATTTTTGGGTTAGGGTTTGCTTGTCCCTGTCCCTTTATAAAATTTGTTTGCTGGTTGGTATTCCTTATAAACATTATACTGTTAGTTTGATTACCTTGTTGGCCACACCTTGTACTTTCTTGTAAAGCCCTTGAGTTCCTTTTGTTTGGATTGTCTTCTGTTTGCAATTTGAAGTGGATTTCCCTGTTTTGGGTTATAGGTTTAAGTGTTGGTTGTCCAAATCAGTGATCAGGGTTCTGGACACTCTTTTTCCCATTCTATCCTTGGATAGTGATTGGTTTGCCACTTACCTTTGTGTGATTTCAGTGATTTCTTGTCATTGTGCCCGCCCAAGCTAGGGTTCTGAGTCTTCCCTTGTTGGTTGATTTTTGGTTTTATTGATCTGTTTACTTCACTTTGATTGCTTTATATAGTTGATTTAATTCAAGTATACTCAAGTTTAGTGCATTTAGGTGCATAGTAGTCTTTGAGCATTTTAAAAAGTGAAAAGAAAACATTTTCAAGCTTTTGCATGTGATTTTGCATAGAGTAGTTTTACTTTCAGTTTTTAAAATATAATCTCCAAAAAACTACAAAAAAATAGTCTTAGTGTTCTCTTTATCGTTGCATTTTTCATCAATTTATATTTACAAAAGAAAAAAAAGAAGTTTGTTTTAGTAGTGATAATTTGCTTTGAAAACATACACCTTTGCTTTTACATTTCTTATCGAGTCAAAAACATCAGTCTTTCACTCCACTTGTCTTCTGAGTAAAGAATAGAATTTAAAATGAACGAAATAATTAAAATTTACTAGTAATTTTTATTTTTAGGGCCATTGACCTACTAGCTTAGGCTAGACTTGTGGGCTAGAAAGTGTAAACTTCCCATAAGTTTTAAAATTCAGACATAATGGACCATTCAATAGGTAAATCCTTATCTTTATTGATTGTATTTAGGAAGCTCCTCTCAAAAGGGAGTCAAGCACGAGGCCGCGTGGAGGCATTGGACTGAGGAGATAACCCACCGATTCCTTGTCGAAATGTAGATCAAGACTTTTACGCATCTGGGGATTCTATCCTAGACAGAGTTTTAGGCTCACCTACCCTGCCCATTCGTACAAGTCAGGCTTATGACTGTCCCCCCAGACTGTTGGTATAGCTAAGGTAGCCTTTAGTCTCTTGAAATTTAGGGTTCATACCTAGGTAAACCGGAAGGCTATTTCTGGTTCACCTTGGACGGGCTTGGAAGGTAACCCTTGTTGAAAGTGTAGGAGGGTGGTGGGTGATTCCTCCACTTGTGCCTAAGAACCTCTTCAAGGACGCCAAGTAACTGTTCTTCAGATTTCTTAGGGAAAGCATATCTTTTACCCTTGCTGACTGTTGAGACTCTAGGAATTTTCGTAGTGATTTCTCTGTGGTTTGTCTGTGTTTAGCTGACCATAGGGTTTGAATTGTCAAATTTACAATCGTGGAGGACCAACCTATTAGAAGGTCACGAAGGTTGCAAAACCTTCCTCCTCTCATCACATTGGAACCTCCACCTCCACCTCAAAGGCGGAGATTGGACACGGATGGTTCATTTGAACCGATAGGAATAAGTGAAGTTCTAGGTGAACCAACACTTAGAGCTAACCGTTTTGATTTTAATATAGTTGAGATTGAAGACTTGCAGGCTGACAAGTTTGCAAGGAATTTTAACACTCCCTTGACCGACTTAAACGATCCTGTGATCGTCCAGGTTAGACCTTTTGATTCACCTATTTTGGGTGTCCCTGTGGGCAGGATTATGTCTACTACGGGAGAAAGTTCTTTTGCTTTCACCTCAGCCTTTTCAGCTGAAGGGGTACTACCTCCCCTTGTAAGTACCCCTAGATCTATCATACCTACTACGCCATTGACTCCAGTGAGCCGGGTGGTCCAACCGCTGGTTCCCATAATCCTAGCAGGTGCTTCTGGTGACATGGTTACTAGGATCCCCAGTATACCTACTGTTCCTTCTTCCTTTGTACACACTGCCCAGAGTGGTTCGGTAGGATCCTCGACTTTCATCTAATAATTTCCTTGGAATGGGGGGCATATTCCCCCATCCACTCCATACATAGGCCCATCACCTTCTTATGTAGGAGTGCAATTTGGAAACACTACCTCTTACGAGAAAGGTTTTCAAACTCCGGTCTTGGCCCCATTCACGAGCTCTCCCTTTTTGTTGTTTAGCAGAGGGATACCTGCTCCATTTTTTCAAACCCCATTTTTGACTGGGACGGCCCAAACCTTGTATACTGCACCTCCTACTCACAATCCTGTGGCTTACGAATGTAATTTCAAAGTAATCCATCCACTTTGCAACCGGTGACAGGGAGAAACCCCACCTTTACATATGGGTATTCGGGGACAAGTCCCTCTAATCCCTAGACTGGCACTTTTAATGCCCCGACACGACCCAAGCTTCCTTTTCTGGTAACATTAAACTTGCCAGATTTGTCAAAATTGATGAACGAACCGGTGAGGCATGACCCCTCATGGCCACCTGTTCCCACCAAATTGCCATTGGACATCCCTAAATTCAAGGGCAAAGTTGGTGAATATCCTGGGGCTCATGCCACCACATTTCATTTATGGTGTTCTTCCAATTCACTGAATGAAGATTTAGTTAGGTTGAGGCTGTTCCAAAGAACCTTAATGAATATGGCAGCAAAATGGTACATTGAGTTGCCTTCTGCTACATTTAGTAGGTTTTGGGACTTGGCTAGTGCATTTCTTAGCCACTTTCAGCTTCCGGTCTGACATGATTTCAGAACGGACTTGTTATCTAACTTCAAGAAGAACAAGGCTACCCACATCTTGGATCATGTCCAAGAGTGGAGGAGGCGAAAGAGCCTTATAAAGGCCACTATTCCTCCTGAGTTTTTACTAGAGTGGTTCCTTAAATCCCTGTTTCTTTACATATCTAAGGACGTATCCACTTCAGGAGTGACGAATGCAGAAGAAGCCATTCTCAGGACCCAACAATTGGATTTGATGTATTCACAATCTGGGATCTTGTATGAGATTATCCCTGAGGCAACGAGGCCCAACCATGATACGGAGAAACCTAAGCCTGGACCCCATGTTGATGGTGTGGTTGGGTTAGTAAAATCTCCCACTGTAGAGTCTTTGGCCAATCAACTTCATCAGCTATCTGTCAAGCATTCTATGGTGGAGGAAGCAAAGGCTGCCCCCTCCCTCCAAAGTGCAAATGTTTTTGCACAAACCTCTCAGAAGGGAAATCAGTATCCCGGTGGGAAGAAAAAGAGAGGAAAGAAAGGGGAGGGAAATCAAAACAAGCAGAAACCCATGAACAATGCTGATGGGGGAAGGAAGGAAAAGAAAAAGGTCAAATTCCCGTGTAAGTTGTGCCATGAGGATCACCTCACTCACCTTTGTCCCCTTATGGAACAAGCCCAGAAACTGCTTAAAGCTCAACAACCGGCTGTCCTGAAGGATCCATTTCCCCAAGGGCAGAACTCTGCTTCAGCTTCTAATGTAGCAGGGGGCACTTTCGGTGCCCCTGATCCTAACTATATCAACATGGTTCGATCTTTGACTTTGCTACAGACTAGGAATAAAAATTACGAAGAAGAGACTTCTGAGAAGGGTAAGTATATAGGTGAAACTTCTAACCCTCTCACTATCAAGAAGCCTGCTGAAACTATGCCTAAGATACCGAAAGGTGTCTTTAAGAAGACCTTGCATAACCCTAATGCCAGGGCTACTTCAAACTACTCAGTGGTTGAAGACTTAGCCCAAACCCCTTATGCAATGCCAGCCTTAGAGGTGTTACATAGTTGTCCTGCCCAGCGGGATGCCCTCTTAGCAACCTTAGGTAGCATGGACTCATCAAGTCTCATGGAAAAATTTCACTTATCTGATGTTAAAATTCGCCTACCTTACCATGTATCCTTATCAATAGATGTCATCCATGGTGGAAAGACCATCGTAACGGCAGTTGTTGATGAGGGTGCTTCTACATGTGTTATGTCCTTGTCATGTTGGAAAGCTCTCGGATCCCCAAAGATAGTCTCGTCAAACACTCTGCTTACTGCTTTCGACGGAAGGTCTTTCCGTCCGCATGGTATCCTACTAGCTTTTGAAATAAAGCTGGCAGGGAAAGCAATGTCTGTTGAGGTGGAAGTGATTGATGCACCTTTGGACTATAATTTGATTTTGGGAAGGAGCTGGACTTATGCCATGTTTGCTATTGTGTCGGCCGTCTTTCGGGTGGTAGTTTTCCCACACGAAGGAAAGTTGGTTACTGTTGACCAACTCGATTTTACTCAAAAAGGTTGCATGGAGTCTAATGAGTCCACTGTGCCATTGGTTGATCAGGTCAAACCTGCTGCATAGAGATTGGGGGCTAGAATGTATGCATCACTGATGGGAACATTTGATCTTCCAGCCTCGATTAACTATATTGGTTCTACTAGTGTGGGGAGTTCCATAGCCATGGTTATTGATAGGACCGATCCTTGGGTTCTCCCTTCCCCCCATGAACCGGAAGTGCCCTTATCAGCAGTGGAAGTGGCTTATCAAGCTATCACTCAAATCACTGTTGATCCCATTCCAGACCCTCTCACAGTCTCAGAGGACCTGGAAGAAGTCTATTTGCCCACTTGGGCGGAAAACTCTTTGCACTGTATGGACTGTTTAGATATGGTTTTACCTTCTGATGAAGCCATTTTGGAAGCCATGTGTGAACGTGGTAAGATCTGTGAAGATATTCACCATCGATCCTATTTTCTTCTAGAGCTAAGCAGGATAGAAAATCAAGAGTTGCACATGAGACTGTCAGATGATGTTGATACACCCATCAATCCCTTACCCAGGGAAGGAATGTTTGCCAAGGGGAATATGGAAAATATTTTCGCCACTATCCCTATCAACATCTCTGTAAACCCTGATGTCGTGGAAAATATACATATAGGTGCAAACTACTCTCTTGAAGAGATTGCAATCTATACGGCCTTGTTCAAGGAATTCCGTGACATCTTTTCCTAGTCATATGAGGAGATGCTAGGCATTGATCCATTGATAGTTGAACATGAGATCCGAACATACCCCAACATTAAACCTGTTCGGCAAAATTTAAGACTTGTTAACCCACATAAAGTGGCGGCTGTGAAGGCTGAAGTTGAAAAGTGTTGAAAGCTAGTTTCATTTATCCCATAGCTCTAACGTAATGGGTATCCAATCCTGTTCCTATTGATAAGAAGAAAGGGACCATATGCGTCTGTGCAGACTTTAGAGATTTGAATAAATCCTATCCTAAGGACAACTATCCCAAACCATTTATAGACCAGATTATAGATGCTTGCGCGGGAAGTGAAGTGTTCTTATTTATGGATGGTTTCTCCAGATACAATCAAATTCAAATAAAACCAGAAAACCAACGTAAAACTGCTTTCATTTGTCCTTGGGGTACCTTCACGTACAAAAAAATGCCAAGGAAACCTTTCAACGGGCAATGAAATTTTCCTTCCATGTGTTAGAATAATCAACCCATAGTATTTACCCACTTAGACATTATTTCATTTATTTTGTCTTATTTGCCTAGTCCATGAGTCCCACCATGTGCAA
>LPNX011122563.1:81492-108228 GCA_001517045.1 Pseudotsuga menziesii
ACTCTAGGTCACTAGTCAATATGTCACATCTGCAAAAACAACATTTTTCAGAACACATGCCCCACACGAGCATACACACATATTGAAATCCTTAAGTGGGATACATGTTTGCTTAAAAATAAATTACTCGTATCTCTGTGACTTTTCAATATTGACGACCATCTCAAACCCATAATTTCGACTAGCATATACAATGCTAATAGACTTCATGAGCATAACTTTATCCCCCCGCATGCACAAATTCTTTAATCAATTAGTACCATATAGAAAAATTCTTTCATCAATGAGAAGAAATTACAAATACACATAAAAATATGCAATGCCATATCAAAAATTTCTTAATTAATCCCATATATTATGCAAAGACTTTAAAAAATGCCCAGAAAATTAGGTAGGTAAAAGACAATAAGAACATGGTAGATCAACATATGGTTTAGTAAATCTATGATAAGTGGGTTGCTGATTTTTGAGATGATGGATTGAAACACAACCCACCCTCTATAGAAATTTGAACCTAAGGAAAAAATTGGAAACTATGACAGGAAAAGGATGGACAAAAATCAAGTACTATTGGTCCCTATAATTACATCTCTTTGGCACATCTCACAAAAATTGAATAAAGATTTTCCATATCAAATATCGCAACAGGTGAAGGATATATTAAACATAGCATCCTTAGGTATGACTTTGTATATGACATTATTATGTATTTGTTTTAGGTACTACCTCTACTCCATTGGATTTCTGACTTCTCCAAAGATAAAGATTATAATGTATTTTGGCCATCGCTTCCCTCTGACCTCACACATTAGGGGGCATCTGTTATCAACCCAAATAGCACTTCTCCATCCGAGTGTCGACACTTCATATGTCAGTGCACAAAAGGACATTTATGGGTTGAAGGTTTCCTAAAACACTAAAGATGGGAATGACATGAGATGCATTCACTATCCACCTAGCTTGCCATTTTTACCTTTTTACATGTTGATTTCTATATGCAACTCTTTCCACAACAACTTGCATACATACGCGACTATTTCCACAGCATATCACGTACTATACGCGGGTATTGTCATTGTAACCCGCGTACAGGTCTGTATGCTGGTTTCCCTTATAGCAACTCACATGTCATACGCGGGTTTCCAGTATCAATACTCGTGTACGCCTCCATTCAACATTAAAAATAATAAACACAATTAATAGAGATTTGTTAAGCCTTAAACATTAACTATATTAATTGTCTCAACCTCCTCAACCTTCGAAACTACTCTATTTTCATAAGTATAAATAGAGGCCTTAGAGAGGGCATTAATCAATCATACTTGGAGAGAAAAGTTATGCTGGTGGTATATCTTCAGAAGTCTTTGGAGTAGCATAACTCATAATCCTTTGGTTGCAGAAGAGTCCCTGTTTCAGGCGTTGGGTTGTATACTTATCTCATTCACTATTGTTAATAAATAGAATCCTTTTTCCAAATGCGTGTTGAATATCTTTCATGTATCATGGTTTGATGAATATTTATGACTAAGCACTCTATATATTGTTTATCTAACTTGTCATATATACATGTATAATATTGTATTTGGAGGATTTGCTCTTTGTAGGTGAGGGATGTGCATCCCTAAAAGCTTTGGAGAGGAGCAGAGCAGGAGAATACAAAGCTTGGATAAACCATCGTTAATCAGGTGAGTCCATTACATCTTCCTATTTCCTTTCTGTACTTTAAAGCTGGTTGTCTGCAAGTTTTAAGAGTACATTGGTAACCCCAGACCCTCAGTTATAGGGGTGTTTATTCTTGAACAACATCATCATAGTTTCCCATAGGGTAATATTGTTCCTTGAAGACATCTATGAAAGATGACCAAGTGGGATTTGTCTCAAACATTCCATACTCGTCTGATGAGTTTTGCTCCCATCAAGTTTCCCACCATTTTTTTTACAAAGGTGATAGCTTGAAGGAGCACAAAGGTGATATTTTCTCTGTTAGACAAATTATGGATAGAGAAATACCCTTCTAGAGCATTCAACCACTTATATAAGGAATGAACATCGAGCTAGCCTTCAAATAAAGGAATATCAAAGTTAACTTGTACCTTGAAGGGAGTTACATCCTCGAAACGGTTGCTTGTTGAAGGTACACCTGCCGCTGCCGGCATTCGTAGAAGGATTTGGACAAAAATTTAAATCGTCTCGTTCCTCTGTCGCATGAGGGATTCCTAGAGAAATGAATTGATAATATCTCCTCCTCCATGAAACTAGTTCAATACCCAACTCTCTCTACTCTAACCTCGTCAGGGACATGCACTGAGAAACAATCAAAGGGAAGATTGCTCTAATGCCACTGATCTAGATTTATGTGTGAAAGAAATGAAAGAACATATATAATATCACAAACATAGACATATTCCAGTGAAAATAGAGATAGAGTAAACACATATTCTATTAAATGGCGGAAATAGAATAGATTGTATAATAAAGCAGATAGAATTGTGGTATATATCTGTGAGAAGAGATGTGGCTGCTCTACACTCATCTATGCTAATATGAATACAAAATGAGGCAAAAAGGGCCTATTTATAATAATAATGAGGGGGAGAACCCTAAAAGTCCAAAACACAACCCTAGATGATTAACCCTCATAAAGTTTGCGGCCCCAAGGTGGTTAACTGAACATTGAACTTCTTGGGGTTATAAATTTTGCATACAATCTCCGATTTGGGCACTTGATAGCTCATTGGAAAGTTCTATCTAAGATTTAAATATTTTGAATGGGGCTAGATGCATGCTATAAACAATTAACTAGCCTCTCGAATCGCCAAAAAACTTTGTTTAGGGCCTCAAAACGGACCCGAAAGTTTGGGACCCAAAAAACCATAGAAAAATAACTAGGAAACTGCTACAGTGGACAACTATTTTTAGCCAGTGGAATAGGTGGGTAACCACTAATATCCATCTGGATCAATCCTCCCCCCTTATGAAGCAATGGTATCCATTGTTTCAAATCTCGTATCATATCTCGAACTGTGTGTTGAGATAATATCTTGGTGCAACATTTGATGAAGTGAAGAGGTTGGCTCTCTTAAACATCCCAAGACAGTTGTAATTACTGTTGATTGATTTGCTGGAGCTATTCAACAATTTTGGTTGTTTTGTTATCCTTTGTATGAACTGGTATGGGTTATTTTTTATGTACGAGCACCTTAACTGCACCACCTTTCACTTTAGAGGTACTTGAATGGATGAGGGAACACTGACTTTGTGTTATTCATGTTTTTGTTGAGAAAAGGGACCCTATAAAAAGGGTGTGGAGGTCTCTGTGACCTAATGTTCTCCTTCAGAGGCAATTGTGAGGAAGGATAATTTCCCGTTGTGGGAGGTTATCTTCCTACCCTGTGAGACTGTGGTAGGTGCAACTATCTCTAGTATCCGATATAGGTGTCCTCCAAAAGTGACAATGACACCATGAGGTCGTGACTCATATACAACATGACTCTTCCACATATATGGTTGTCCTAAAATAATATCACAGACTTTAAGTAGGGCCACATCACATAGTACCTCGTCTTTGAAAGACTTGATGCCATATGGTAGGAGGTATTATTGAGTAATGTGGATACCTCATCATTGGCTTAGCCAACCAATATTGTAGGGTTGCGGGTGTGGAATTGTCGAAAGATCCATTATCTTGATGACTTATACTGAGATCAACTTATTTTGGTTGTCATTGTTAAAAACAAAATGTAGTGGGATTCCCTTTACCCAAATCTGGGAGTGGAAGAGGCACTACGCTACCTTTGAATCTTTAGGATCCTCTGGTTGAATCTATGTGGTAGAAACAGTAATAGTGGGTTCTACATCAATGATCTTCTTCCCATGGTCTACAGCTGTGACATTGGGTTCTGAATTGGAATTGGGATCTGATTTTGAAGATTTGATCTCAGCCACCAATGACTGCTTTGAGTGACATTTATTGGTGTTGTGGCAGGGATTTTGTGGAACTCATGCCACTTCTCAGTGTCCTTCTTTTCTTTTCCATTCCCCTTCTTTTCTTGTGGTGGGGACTAGTTGTCCTTTCCTTATCATGTGTTCTGCAAGCCAAGGTTTCCCTTACCTTGCTTCTATGGTGGTTTTGTTGGTCCAACGTCTCATTTGTTCTTTTGTTGAAATTTCTCCTTGATTTTAAAAACATACCAATAGGCAAATCCAAGTGAAGATATGTATAAGAATTCCATCTCAATTCATATGTACTGATGTATGCCACTGCAATATTTCAGTATCAGGTGATACTCGGAGTCCTTGATACCCAACTTTGTACGCAAGGTATGAAATTTGTTGGTGTACTCTGACATTGTCTGGTCCATCTCTTGACATAGAATGGTCCATTTGGTGTACTAGTAATCATAGTTTCTCATAAGGTAATATTATTCCTTGACCTCATCTATGAAATAGGCCCAAGTGGGATTTCTCCCAAACATTCTAGACTCATCTCATGATTTTTGCTCCCAATAAATTTCCCACCAATTTTTTAACATAGGAGATGGACTTGAGGAGCGCAAAGGTGATATATTCCCCGTTGAAAAAATTGTGGACAAATAAATACCCTTCTAGAACATTCAACTACTTATCTAGGGCATCAACATTGGTCTATCCTTCAAAGAAATGAATATCAAAGTTAACTTATACCTTCAAGGGAGTTGTATCCCCGAAACATCTGCTTGTTGAAGGTGCAAGTCGACATTTGTAGAAGGATTTGGGTGAAACTATCCATCATCTTGTTCCTCTGTCGCACGAGAGCTTACTTGAGAAATGACTTGATAGGATATCTCACTCCGTCACCTCTTTTTTCTTCTGCCATGGGAGGTCGCTTGGGGCGGCGAGAGTGGTCTTCCCCAAGTGAAACTAGTTCGAGACCCAACTCTTTGTACCTTGACCTCGTCGAGGACATGCATCAAGAAACATTCAAAGAGCATATTGCTCTGATACCACCGATCTGTATTTATGTGTGAAGGAAATAAAAGAACAAATACAACATCACAAACATAGACATATTGCAATGAAAATAGAGATACAATAAACACATATTCTATTCAATGGCAGAAATAGAATAGGTTGTACAATAAAGAAGCTAGAGTTGTGATATCCATCTCTGAGAAGAGATATGGTTGCTACGCTCATCTCTGCTAAGCTGAATACAAAATGAGGCCGAAAAGGCCTATTTATATAAGCATGAGGGAGAGAACCCAAAAAGTCTAAAACATAACCCTAGAAGATGAATCATCATAAAGTTTGCGGCTCCAAGGTGGTTAGTTGAATAGTGAACTTCCCGGGGTCATAACGTTTGAATACGATCTCTGATTTGGGAGCTCAATAGCAAAGGTATATCTAAGCTTTACATATTTTGATTAGGGCCTTATGCATGCCTTATGCAACAATTTGGCCCTTTGAATCACCAAAAAATGTCGTTTAGGGCCTCAAAACGAGCTTGGAAGTTTGGGACCCAAAAAACCGTAGAAAGTAAGTAGGAAACTGCCATAATAGACAATTGTTTTTAGCCAATGGAATAGGTGGGTGGCCACCGATATCCATGTGGAACAATCCTCCCCCTTAGGAAGCAATGGTCTCCATTGCTTCAAATACTGTATCATATCTTGAATTGTGTGTTGAGCTGATCTCTTGGTTCGATGTTTGCTTAAGTGAAGAGGTTTCCTTTCCTTGGCATACCAAGAGGGTTGTAATTGTTGTTGATTGATGTGTTGAAGTTGTTCAACAACTCTCGTTGTTGTTTTATCCTTTTTATGAATTGGTATGGATGATTTATTTCTAGATGAGCACCTTAAATGTGTTTCCTTGCACTTTAGAGGTACTCGAATGGATGAGGGAACATTGACTTTGTGTTCTTCCTATTTCTACTAAGAAAAGGGACCCTCTGTAGAGGGTGTGGAGGTCTCTGTAATATGTTGTTCTCCTTCAGAGGAAATTGTGAAGAGGGGTGATTTCCTAGCATGGGAGCTTATCTTCCTACCCTATGAGACTATGGCAGGTGTAACTGTCTTTGGTATCCAATAGAGTTGTCCTCCCCAAGTCATAATGACACTACGAGGTCGCAACTCAAATACAAGATGATGCTTACACATATATTGTTTTCCTAAAATAACATCACATAATTCAAGTGGGTCCACATCACACATTACCTCATCTTTGAAAGGCTTCATGCCATATGGTAGGAGGCATTTTTTAGTAATGTGGATTCCTTGTCCTTGGCTTAGCCAAACAATGTTGTAGGGTTGTGGGTGTGGTGTTGTCGAAAGCTCTAATCTCTTAATGATTTCTGTTGAGATCAGGTTCTTTTGGATGTTGTTGTCAACAACAAAATGTAGTGAGATTTAGTTTACCCACATATGCGAGTGGAAGAGGCGCTCCTCTACCTCTGACTCTTTAGGCTCCTCTAGTTGAATATGTGTGGTAGCAATAATGAAAATGGGTTCTACATCAATGATTTTCTTCCCCTGGTCTGCGACTGTGACATTGGGTTCTGAATCGAAGTTGGGACTTGATTCTAAAGATTTTATCTCGACCACTAATGACTATTTTGAGCAGCATCCCTTAGTGTTGTACTAGGGGATTTTGTGGAACTCGTACCACTTCCTGGTGTCCTTATTTGTCTTTCTATTCCCCTTGTTTTCTTGTGGCATGGACTGGTTGTCCTTCCTTCTCTTGTGTTCTGCAGGCCATGGTTACCCTAGCCTTTCTTCTGCGGTGGGTTTGTAGGTCCAGATTCTCACTTGTTCTTTTGCCAAAATTTCTCCTTGGTTTTCACAGCATATTGATAGGGAGATCCAAGTAAACATATGCATAGGAATTCCATCTCATTTCAGATGTACTGATGTAGGCCACTGCGATATTTCAGTATCATGTGACACTCGAAGTACTTGATACCCATCTTTGATGTAAGGTATTAAAGTTGGTATACTTCGACACCATTTGGTCCCTCTCTTAATGCAGAATGGTCCATTTAATGTACTGGACATCATAGTTTCCCATAAGGTAATATTGTTCCTTGCTGACATATATGAAAGATGCCCATGTGGGTTTTGTCTTGAACATTCTAGACTCGTCTAATGAGTTTTGCTCCCAATAAGTTTCCCACCAAGTTTTGACATATGGGATGGCCTTGAGGAGCACAAAGGTGATCTGTTTCTTGTCAAAAAAATTATGGACAGAGAAATACCCTTCTAGAACATTCGACTTCTTATATAGGGAATCAACATAGATATTATAGCCTATAAATAAAGGAATATCAAAGTTATTATGTATCTTGAAGAGAGTTTCATCCCAAAAACGGTTTCTCATTGAAGGGGCACCTTCTGCTGCTGGCATTCGTAGAAGGATTTGGATGAAACTATCCATCATCTCATTCCTCTATAGCGCGATGGATTCCTCAAGAAATGAATTGATAGGATATCCTACTCCATCGTCTCTCTTTTCTTATGTCATGGGAGGCCTCTTGGGGCGGTGAGAGCGGTCTTTCCCAAGTGAATCTAATTCGAGACCCAACTCTCTGTACCCTGACCTCATCGAGGAGATGCATTGAGAAACAATCAAAGAGAAGGTTCCTTTGATACCAGTGATAAGGATTTATTTGTGAATGAAATTAAAGAATGGGCACAACATCATAAACACATACATATTGCAATGAAAATAGAGATACAATAAACACATATTCTATTAAATGGCATAAATAGAACATAGTGTACAATAAAGCATCTAGAATGGTGGTAGTTATCTCTAAGAAGAGATGTGGATGTTAGTATTTGTGCTCATCCATGCCAAGATGAATACAAAATGAGGGTGAAAGGGCTTATTTATAATAAGCATGAGGGTATAACCCGAAAAGTCCAAAACATAACCCTAGAAGATTAATCATCATAAAGTTTGTGGCCCCAAGGTGGTTAGTTGAACAGTCAAACTCCTGGGGTCATAACTTTTGCATACGATCTCTGATTTGGGAACTCGATAGCCCGTTGGAAATGTATATATGATATTTACATATTTTCAATGGGGATAGATGCATGTTGTGGAAAATCATATGGCCCCGTGAATCACCAAAAAATGTCATTTCGGGCTTCAAAATGGCCCCAAAATTTTGGGACCCTAAACACCACAGAAAAATAACTAGGTAACTGCCACAATGGACAATTTTTTTTAGCTATCGAAATAGGTGGGTGGCCATCGATATCCATATGGATCAATACTCCCCACTTAGGAAGCAATGGTCTCCATTGTGTCAAATCCCGTATCATATATCAAATTGTGTGTTGATATGATCTCTTGGTTTGACATTTGTTGAAGTGAAGAGGCTTCCTTTCTTTGACATCCCGAGAGGGATGTAATTGTTGTTGATTGATGTGCTAGAGTTGTTCAACAATTTTGGTTGTTGTGTTATCCTTTGTATGAACTGGTATGGATGATTTATTTCTAGAAAAAACATTTTAAATGCATGGCCTTGCTCTGTAGAGGTACTCGAATGGATGAGGTAACACTAACTTTGTGTTCTTCTTGTTACTGCTGAGAAAAGGGACCCTCTACAGAGGGTGTGGAGGTATCTGTGATATGATTTTCTCCTTTAGAGTAAATTGTGAAGAGGGATAATTTCATGGTGTGGGAGCTTATATTCCTACCCTAAGATACCGTGGAAGGTGCAATTGTCTTTGGTATCCGATATAGTTGTCCTCCTAAAGTGACAATGACACTGCGAGGTCGCGACTCATATACAACATGACACTTCCACATATATAGTTGTCTTAAAAGAACATCACAGACTTCAAGTAGGGCCTCATCACATGGTACCTCATCTATGAAAGGATTGATACCATATTGTAGGAGGCATTGTTGAGTAATGCGGATACCTCATCCTTGGCATAGCCAACCAATGTTGCAGGGTTGTGGGTGTGGTGTTGTCGAAAGCTCCAATCTCTTAATGAATTCTATTGAGATGCGGTTCTTTTTCCTTCTGTTGTCAACAAAAAAATGCAGTGGGTTCCCTTTATCACCCACATCTGCAAGTGGAAGAGGTGCTCCTCTACCTGTAACTCTTTAGGATCCTCTAGTTGAATATGTGTGGAAACAACAATGATAGTGGGTTATACATTAATTATATTCCTTCTCTGGTTTGTGGCTGTGACATTGGGTTCTGAATCAAAATCAGGATCTGATTCTAAAGATTTGATCTCAAACACCAATGACTACTTTGAGCAGCTTTCGTCAATTTTGTGACAGGGGATTTTGTGGAAATTGTACCACTTCCCAGTGTCCTTTTTATTTCCATTCCCATTCTTTGCTTGTGGTGGGGACTGGTTTTCCTTTCTTTCTACTGTGTTCTACGGGCTAGGGTTTCCCTTTCCTTTATTATGCAGTGATTTTGTAGGTCTAGATTATTGCTTGTTCTTTTGCCAAAATTTCTCTTCAATTTTCACAGCATACCGATAGGAAGATCCAAGTGAAGATATGTCTAGGAATTCCATCTCAGTTCGGATGTACCGATGTAGGACACTGCAATATTTTAGTATCATGTGTCACTCGGAGTTCTTGATACCCAAATTTGTACACAAGGTATGAAAGTTGTTGGTGTACTCCGACACCATCTGGTCCCTCTCTAGACGTAGAATGGTCCATTTGGTGTATTGGTCATCATAGTTTCCCACAGGGTAATATTGTTCCTTGAATACATCTATGAAAGAGGCCCAAGTGGGATTTGTCTCAAACATTCCAGTCTCCTCTTATGGGTTTTATTACCAATACGTTTCCCACCAATTTTTGACATGGGGGACGGTCTTGAGGAGCACAAAGGTGATCTTTTCCTTGTCGAAAAATTTGTGGACAGAGAATACCCTTCTAGAAAATTCAACCACTTATCTAGGGCATCACCATTGATATGACCTTGAAATAAAGGACTATCAAAGTTAACTTGTACCTTGAAGGGATTTTCATCCCTGAAATGGTTGATCGTTGAAGGTGCACCTGTCGTTGCCAGCATTTGTAGAAGGATTTGGGTGAAATTATCCATCATCTCATTCCTCTGTTGCACAATGGATTCCTCAAGCAACGACTTGATATGATCTCTTTCTCTATCGTCTCTCTTTTCTTCTGCCATGGGAGTCCACTTGGGGTGGAGAGAGTGGTCTTCCCCATTTGAAACTAGTTCGAGACCCAACTCTTGGTGCCCTGACCTCATCGGGGACATGCATAGAGAAAAAAACAAAGAGAATATTGCTCTGATACCACTGATCCAAATTTATGTGTGAATGAAATCAAAGAGAGGATACAACATTATAAACACATACATATTTCAATGAAAACAGAGATACAGTAAACACATATTCTATTAAATGGTGTAAATAGAACATAATGTACAATAAAGTAGCTAGAATGGCGGTAGCTATCTCTGAGAAAATATGTGGCTGCTATGCTAATGTCCTAAGATGAATACAAAATAAGGCCGAAAGGGCCTATTTATAATAAGCACAACTGAGAGAACCCCAAAATTTTAATACATAACCCTAGAAGATGAACCGTCATAAAATTTGCGGCCCCAATGTTGTTAGTTGAACAATCAAATCCCCGAGGTCATAAATTTTGCATACGATCTCCAATTTTGGCGCTCAATAGCCTATTGGAAAGGTCTATCCAAGATTTACATATTCCAACTGGGGCCAATTACATGTCATGGGAAATAATTTGTCCCCTTAAATCACCAAAAAAATTCATTTAGGGCCTCAAAACGTGTTGAAATATTGTAACTTGAAAGAAATTCTAATGTCTTTTACTGATGTAACCCATCAAATATGTCTTATTCCTCTATTAGGATGTTACTATTGTATTTGGTCATCATAGAGTCATGATTTATAACATCCATTGTAATTCGGGTTAATATTACCCTTTTGAATATAATATAATATTGTTTTGTGTCTTCCTATGTGAAGTCGACCCAAAAAGTTTGTTGGGGCCGACTTGTTAGGGTAAAAGTCAAGTGACAGAAAGAGTATAAATAGAGGAGTTCTGTTCCTCATTTGAACAAAGTCACTCACTTGTGTATAGCGCATAGGAGAGAGAGAGACATATATGTAAGGAGGAAGAGCACATGTTTGGGGTTTTATCTTTGTACTCTTGATACATCTATATAGAGGAATTTTTGTTGGGTTTTCTTCCCCTTGAGGGTTTCCCAGGATAAATTTGTGTCTATCTTCTGATTGTGTTTCTTTAGTGATCCTGCATATGTTATTGTTGTGAATTTAATTGAATACTAATGATATCTAGCTAAGCATATGAAATATTAACATGGTATCAGAGCTATCCTGAATAGAACATCTTTCACAAGGTGAAACTCTCTCTCCTCTCCTTCGAGCAAGAAATTAGGGTTTCTGTCAACGTTAGAATTTTGGAGATCTGATTGCATAGGAAGTTGCGCCTCCATAGAGAGAACATATTGACCCCTAGATTGAAGTTTTTGAGTGGTTATATCTCTAGGAAATTCAAACCCTAGTTTGTATTTGGACTAGAAAACTGCAGAAAACTAGAGAACCATAAAACTATAGAAACTATAGATCAGAATCTCGCAAGTCAATTTTGAAAGGTGAAGACTTCGAATCTCCAAAAATTAATTATACCAATAAAATCACCTCAGTCAAGTGCATCTCCTGGTAAGGTCAATTTTTAATTTTGAGAAATTTAAGTTTTTAGTGACCTCCTGGATAAGATGGCCCTAAGCACTAAGCTTGAGGACAAGCTAGAAGGCATAGAAAACTTCCGAACATGAAAATATAGGATTTACCTCATTCTTAGAGAGAATGGTCTTGAAAAATACATCAAATATGAAGCTTTGGAGCCAGAAGAAGATGAAGCTAAGTAGAGGCACAAGAAGGACCTAATTAGGGCTATGAGGATCATTGTTGATTCTAACAAAGATCACTTGATTTCTCAAGTGTCATCCAAAGAGACTCCTAAGTAAATGTATTATTCCCTATCCAGAATATATGAAGGAAGAAATATCAACAGAAAGATGAATTTGAGAGCTCAATTGAAAAGAACCAAGACTGAGTAAAGGAGAATCCATTCAATGCTACTTCACAAGGGTCTCCCAGTTCAAGGAGAAACTAGAAACCATTGGAGACTCCCTTGATGAATATGAACTAGTGATGACTTCTCTCAATGGTCTCATCAGACCTTGGGATTCTTTCATCTAGACTATTTTTTCCAGAAAGGAAAGCATGAATTTTGACATTGTATGGAAATATTGCATCCAAGAGGAGACTAGAGTAGCCAATAGAGAAGATCTACTTAAAGAATATGATCAAGCCCTAGCCACCCATACCAAAGGAGGAATAATTCAATCTAACTTCAAGAAGGTAATCCACAAGGATTCTCGACCTCCCAAGAGGTTCCAAAGGAGAAGAGAAAACAATCATCGAAAATACTACTTCCAATTTTAATGTTACATTTGTCACAAGATAAGACACATTTCCAGAGAGTGTCCATTGAAGAAATAAGAATATAAGAAGAAGAAAAACAAAATACAACATGCACATCTAGTTGAAGATGAGGATGAATAAGAAGAAGAAGGGCCCCAAAGAAAACAATCAAAATAAGAAGATGCAGAAGAGTATGTATTATTCTATGCACTCTCTGGGTCTGTGACACCTAGAGAAGATATGGCTTATTGATAGTGATGCTTCAAAGCACATGATAAGATAGAAGAAAACTAGGTCAAGACTTGAAGGGAAAAAATCTCCTCAGAAAGTGTCTTTAGGATATTACTATCAATATCCTATCAAAGTTATTGGTGAAGCAAGCTACAAGCTTGAATTTGGAACTTCCATGAGGATGAAGGAAGTCTTATATGTACCAGGTTTGAAGAAGAACTTAGTTTCTATCTCAGTATTAGATAAGAAAGGATATAGGGTTGCATTTATATATGGATAAGTACTTATGTGTCCCAAAGGAAAATCAATTGAATATGTAGTTGTCATTGGTGAAGAAGGACGATTATGTAAACTCAAAGGACATTCGAAAAAAAAACTTGTTCATGATACCACTAGATCAAGTGAACTATGGTAAAGGAGGCTTTCTCACATAAAATATAAAGCACTACTCTATATGAGCAAAGTAGTAACAAGTTTATGATATTTGAATATCGATCATGAAGGCACTTGCAAAGGATGTGCAAGAGGAAATAATACCAAGAATCCATTTTCAAAGAGTGAAACAAAGACTAAAGGTACGTTGGAACTAATTCACTCAAATGTATGTGGTCCAACTCCCTCCACATATTTGAGTGGTTTTGAATATTATGTTGCATTTATTGATGACTATTCAAGAAAGACTTGGATATATTTCTTGAAAAAAAAGGATGAGGTATTCGGAAAATTCAAGGAATTCAAAGCCATGATATAGAATCATTCAGAAAGAAGGATCAAGATAATCATAACATACAATGGTGGAGAATATACCTCAAAGGAATTTGAGTCTTTTTGCAAAGAATTTGGAATCAAGAGGGAAATTACCACTCCCTACAATATTCAAGAAAATCGTGTTGCAGAAAGAAAGAATAGGACCATTATGGAAGCAGTAAAGACAATGATACAAGATCAAGATCTTCATATGCACCTATGGGCTGAAGTAGCAAGACCGGCAGTTTATGTGCAGAATATATTATCTCATAGTGCCTTCAGATTCAAAACTCCTAAAGAAATGTACACAGGAAAGAATCTTGAGGTGAGCCATCTCAATATATTTGGTTGTCTAGTATATGTTCACATTCCTAAAGAAAAGAGAACCAATTTAAATCCTTCTGAAAAGAAGGGAATATTTATTGGATACTATGAAGTCTCCAAAGCCTTCAGGATATACATTTTAGGATCCGATCACATAGAGATTAGTAGGGATGTAACATTTGACATGTTAGGATTATTATTAGTATTTAGTCATGTCCAATTGTTCTTTGATCCCCATCAGTTAGATCACTTCTAGTGTCTCTAGGGCTAGTTTACAAGGGGAATATATGCGGATTTGTTCACCTACCCTCTTTAGTTAACTAGTTGTGAGATTTTTCCCACATACCCTCTTCAGTTAACTGATTTTTAACTATTTTAGTGATCCAGAGTTGCACTAGTTAACTGTAGTGGTGATTTTCTCACACTAAGTTAACTCCTAAGTCTGTCTAGGTTGGTAGATTCAACTGCCTCTTCAGGTATTCAAATTATTCCTTGTTGTTGTATTATATATTCACCCATAATGTGAATATTATTATAATGTAAGATCTCTCATATTGTTCTTCAATTATTCTTCTCTTATTTCTCTTGTGCAATCTATGTGAATACGATTTTTGTCCCAAGATCCTCCTATGAGAATATAATATGGTATCACAACCTGGTTAGGCTATTCGAATCTCCCTTAGATATTTCCATTGATGCACCAAATATTGTGCTTACTATTGAAGAATAGGTTGATTTGTATTACATAAATTTTCTTTCTAGTTTTGTGCAGGTACAAAAATTTCAAGATGAAGAAATTACTCATTCAATTTGAGTTTGTGAAAGTCTCCTTGATGAGACTCCTTCTCCTGATGCTATCAAAGCTTTTGAGAAATTTGATTTCTCATGTTTTCATGCAGCTGCTCCAGAAGAGGATATTAGAACCTACATTGTTGGATAAAAATATCTTCTTCCATTCCACTCAGTCATTCTCCACTGATTCTTTTATCCTAAATTTTGTGCAAAGTTTGTTGGTGTCTACTCAAGGAGATGAAGAGAAATTCGAATCCTCACTCTCCAATATTGATGCTGGTGTGAAGAGAAGTGATATTTTGGATGTTATGGAGGAAATACATATTTGGGAAGTGATCCATTCACTCTCAAAGATCCAATTCTTCTAGTGAATTCCTGCTTGATTACTTACACTGATAAACAGAGTTTTTCTGAAGAAGGAGAAAATTGTGCATCTTCCATATCAATGGTGCACTTAGCACTTTTGTTACAAATTCTTGGATACTCTCTCACCTTTTTTGGTTCAAATTTAGAGTTTCAAGGCCTCTCAGTTATGCTTGTAACTGATCTCATCAATTTTGGTGTGAAAAATCAATTAGCACCTCAACTCTCTTTCAAATTTACTGCTAGGGATTCAATGCCGATTTCTTCTTATGAGTTTGCTGATATTAATTTTTGTGAATCATTGGATATTTTGGAAGCTATATTAGATGATGAAGCTCAATAATTTTCTCTCCATGGTTCCAGGCCTCCTTCTCCTCCTTCCTACTTGATCACATGCTGATCTCCTCATAATGCTAGAAAAAATGGAGACCTCTTGCATTCGCTTGGATGCTTGCTCCTCTCATTTGGAGTTTATTTTACTTCACATGGTTCAAAGTATCAATCACATCAAGACACATTTGAACTTGATTTCAAGATCAAGTTAAATGAGCAGTCATTTTTTCTCTTTTGTTAGATTATCTCAGTTTCTCTACATGGTCCCATAATCTCTTATGCAGATGTATATGTTCCTGATTAATTTGAGCATATTCCTATTCTTGCCAAGAAGAATATCCCTCTAGAAATATCATCAAATTGACACCTACTTGGATTTGGAGCAGTTTTTTTTGGTGTATCTCATGTCCATTTTTTAGGAAGGATTTTCCCCATGCAGTTTTTCCTTTTTCCTCAGTTTACATGGATTAATAATTTTTCATTTAGAGTGTAATGGGTGACCTTTTGTCTTAGTTACTAGGGCCCATGTTGTCTAAATTTAAGATTAAAGTGGGCTGTTAGGATTATTAATAATCCTCTCTTTTTCCACATAATTCTATTTGTTTATTTCCTCGCTTAGGAGATCTTCATCACTTCACCAATGCATGGGGGAAACACGACTAGACATATGCCACTTATTGCACCTCTTTGCATGTATTTTGGTGCTCTTGATATCGATCCCTATAATTTAGGAATCTACTTGGAGTGTCACCATTAGTGTCCAACATTTGACTCCAGTAGGTATTCGGTCTTGTCTAGTTGTGCTCTAATCCCCATTAGTTAGATAAATTCCAGTGTCTCTAGCACCAATTTGCATGATTGAAGGGAATATAGATGACTTTGTTCACCTACCCTATTTAGTTAACTGGTTATGATCCTTTGTTCACCTACCCTCTTAATTAAACTAGTTGTGAGCGTTTGTTCAGCTACCCTCTTTAGTTAACTGGTTATTAACTATTTTAGTGATCCAAAGTTGCACTAGTTAGCTCTAGGGGTGATTTTCCCACACTAAGTTAGCTCCTAAGTCAGTTCAGGTTGAAAGATTCAACTGCCTCTTCAGGTATTCAAATTATTCCTTGATGTTGTATTATATATTCATCTGTAATGTGAATATTGTTGTGGTGGAGGATTTCTCATATTGTTGTTCAATTATTCTTCTCTTTTATCTCTTGTGCAATCTATGTGAAGAACAATTTTTTCCCAAGAAATTCCTGTCAAAATATCATATGATGAAGAAGTAGCTCTCAAAATATCTCAAAAGTGTCAGCATGAATAAGTACATGAAAAGGATGTACCTCCCATAAAAGTAGAAGTTGTACCCACTCCTGAAAGTGAAACATCAAAAGACCATGATATGCTAGAACCTCAGGAACCCCCTACTATGGACATATCAAAAAAGAGAGATCCTGCTTCGGAAAGAGAAATCATACATGAAGCAGAGAAGTATTGATCTCTAGAAGGATCCATAAGAATAAGAAATAGATCAAAGCAATTATCCAGTTATGTAGCTTTGATGTGTGATCTTGTAGATCAAGAACCTACCATTTATGAAGAATTTGTACAGAAGAAAGAACAGTTAGAAGCAATGATAGAAGAATACTGATCAATAATGAAGAATTATGTTTGGGATATAGTACCCAAACCAAAAGGCAAGAGTGTGGTATCTTCCAAGTGGATCTACAAGATAAAACATGCAGCTGATGGGAGCATTGAGAAATACAAGGAAATTTTTGTGGCTAGAGAATTCTCTCAGAAAGATGGAATTGACTATGAAGAGATATTTGCACCAGTATCAAGGTAGAGTTCTATCAGGACCATCATGGAACTTGCATCCATGATGAAATTAAATCTACACCAGGTGGATGTGAAGACAACCTTCCGGAATGGTGCTATTGAGGAATAACTGTACATAGAACAACCACAAGGATTTGAAGTCGAGACATATAGAATTATGTATGTAAGTTGAAGAAGGCTATGTATGGACTAAAGCAAGCTCCTGGAGCATGGTATGGAAGGAAATATAGATTCTTGATGAGTTTGGTCTTTACCAAAAGTATAGTCGATCCTAACCTATTTTTTAAGGTTATGGATGATGAACATGTCATATTATTACTATATACAAATGACTTATTTCTCATAGGAAATGAAAAATAGATTGTAGATTGCAAGAGGAAGCTTGCTGAAGAATTTGAGATAAAAGATCTTGGATTGATGCACTATTTTCTAGGCCTGGAAGTATGGAAGAGGCCAGAAGGAATATTTCTCAACTAGGGAAAGTATGTTGTTGAAATTTTAAAAATATTTGATATGTTGGATTGTAAGGCCATGGCCACACCCATGTATACCAACCTGAAGTTGTTGTCTGATGAATCATCACTGTTAGTAGATGTGACTCAGTACAGACAGATTACTGGTTCATTGATGTATCTAACGAATACTAGGCCATATATATTGTTTGTTGAGAATACCTTGAGTTAGTATCTAGTTAAACCTAGACGTGTTCACTCGATATCTGCAAAGCATGTGATGAGGTACCTGAAATGTACGATAGACTTTGGATTATACTATGATCAAGATCATGACTATAGATTGTATGGATATACTAATTCATATTGGGTAGGGAGTGCCTCAGACAGAAAGAGAACCTCAGGTGGATATTATTTTTTGGGATCTGCCATGATCTCATGGTTTATCAAGAAGCAGTCCAGTGTTGCTCTCAACACAACTGAAGCAGAGTATATAGCAGCTTGTTTTGCTAGATGTGAAGCCATATAGCTTTGGAAGTTGATGTCAATTCTATTTGATATGGATATGGAAATCATAGTGATTCTATGTGACAACCAAATTTGTATAAATATGACGGAGAACCCAGTATTTCATGATAAGTTGAAGCACATAGAAATACAGTATTTTTATATATGGGACATGGTACATAAGAGAGCTATAAAGCTCTAATATGTGAGTACCAATGAGCAAGTTGTTAATGTGTTTACCAAGCCTCTATATCGAGTAAAGTTTGAATACTTCCTTGACAAGCTTGGTGTAGTCCGAAAAGACCTTCCTCGTAAGGAGGAACAATGATGGTGATGTTACAGACTTTCCTCGCAAGGAGGAACGATGACATGGACCCTCCTCATAAAGGGGGAGTAGGCTGGTGATATGGACCCTCCTAAAAAAAGGGGGAGCAGGTTGATGATATGGACCTTCCTTGAAAAAGGGGGAGTAGGTTGATGATTTGGACCCTCCTCAAAAGGGGGAGTAGGATGATGATGTTGTAGTGGGATTGTATCATCCATGGACATTAGTCCTAAAGTGATATGTAGAATTTTATCTAAGTGAATTGATAAGATTGAATCATCCTTGGACTTCTGTCCTAAAGTGAGAGGGATTGACCATCTCGTAAGTGGCTTAGGATTGCATCATCCTTGGACATATGTCCTAAAGTTAGAGGGATTGAATATCCTGTAAGTGGCTTAGGATTGCATCATCCTTGGAATTATTTCCTAAAGTGAGAGGGATTGACCATCCCGTAAGTGGATCAAGATTGGATCATCCTTGGACTTATGTCCTAAAGTGAGAGGGATTGACCATCATGTAAGTGGCTAAGGATTGCATCATCCTTGGACTTATGTCCTAAAGTGAGAGGGATTGACCATCCCGTAAGTGGATCAGGATTGCATCATCCTTGTACTTATGTCCTAAAGTGAGAGGGATTAACCATCTCATAAGTGGTAAGGATTGCATCGTCCTTGTACCTCTATCCAAAAATGATAGGGATTGATCATCCCATAACTAGATCATGTGTGCTATAGGTTATGATGATTTTGACGATGTTGTTGATCGATGGATCAATTACGAATGAAAATGATGAACATATTGATCAAAAGATCAAGTACGGTTGCAGATAATGATGTGGATTGAGTGATCGAGTGCTGTAAAGGATTGAGTGATAAAGTGTTGCAAAGGATGGAGTGATCGAGTGTTGTGGAGGATCAAGTGATCAAGTGCCACAGAAGATAAAAATCAAAGAGAAAGAATCAGTCATGTCGAAGATGATGTTCCATCACTGAATATGTTCAGTAGCTTCTTTAGTTACTTATGACTATTGAAAACTTCCAATGACATATAGATGTATCACCTTGATTTTGTTGCAGATTCTCTCTCTCCATGCTCATACAGTTGATGATGTTGTTGTCAGTATAATACTCTTCTTGTTAATGGGGAGTGTTGAAATATTGTAACTTCAAAGAATATTTTAAATGTAATTTACTGATGTAACCCATGGGAGATGTCTTATTCCTCTGTCGGGATGTTACTATTGTATTTGGTCATCATAGAGTCATGAGGTATAACCTCCATTGTAAGTTAGTTCAATCATACCCTCTTGAATATAATATAATACTATTTTGTGTCTTCCTAGGTAAAGTCGACCCAGAGATTTTGTTGGGGCCAACTTGTTAGGGTAAAAGGCAAGTGACAGAAAGAGTCTAAATAGAGGATTTGTGTTCCTTATTAGAACACACACACTCACTTGTGAAAGAAGGTTGAAGCAGGAAGAATCAATTCAATACAATGATCAAACAATCGTGGTGAAATTAAACTGTCAAGAGACAAAAATTGGTCAGCATAACATTACTCTCATTATTATTAATAACTTGTGTAATAAAATTAAGATACATTAGGGACAATTTGAATCCTATAGGTATGATTTGAATTCACCAGCTTGGACTGACTCCAGTGCTAACTCAATGTGGGAAAATGAACAGTAGGAGCTCACTAATGTAACTCGGGACAACTAAATTGGTTCACAATCATTTAACTGAACAACGTAGGTAGAAAAAGGCACCTAACCTCCTTAAATCAGGAAGATGTGGCACTAGGATAACTGGATATGAACTAATTGATGCCCATCGGAGGATAACTCAACACATACTAGGGTGAACTAATGGTCAGACTTCCATGACTTAGTGTGGGTTCCTAAATTATAGAGATTGGCCTTTGGAGCTCATAAAATCATGCAAATTGGCGCATCAAGTGGTATGTTGGCCCCAGATGAGTTCCCCATTGAACTAGTGAGGTGGAAACATACTCCTAAGCTAGGAAATGACATTTAGACTCTAGTGGTCAAGGGAGGGTTATAACTAATCCTAACAATAATAACACACAATGATTTCATTCGATAATATGACATGTGCTAAATACATGTGATTGTTTATGATGATATTTCATGATGTCCTAATGTAATAACATGTGGTTCTTTGTGGAAGGATAACTTATCATTGACATGCAAGAACATATGGTATATTGTGACGATAAGATAATGTAATGATTTTGTGATGACATGTGATATTTCATGATTCTTATGATAGCATGCGGTGAGTACCATGCAAATGTCATCTAATTCATCTATATTTGATGAGGTAAATGGATATGAATGCATGCATTTTTTGTTTTAATGATGACTTATGTTCTTAAAATGATGATCATGTTATCATAATGGGATTTTCTATGATAGCTTCATAGAATCCCTTAATATTCATAATGATATTATAATGCTTACAGTATGTTGATAATGTTATTATGAAAAGATGTCATGTTATTATATCATATCTGTGATGATACTTCATGAAGACTATATAGTTTTTGTTGATGATTACCATCATATAATGGAAAGAGGTAACATGCAACTGTTTACTATTTACGATTTATTATGGATAGAGTGGTGTATGATAAAGTCATGTTCTCTTTATGGAGTAGGTAGCATATATTCATAATGATGATATATGACTAATGCATTGATTGCATGTTATGAGGTGGTGATTAACAGGAGATCCACTCATGGGCCTTGGTCTGGTTAATTCAAGGATTTCATGGTGACCCATAACCATGAATGAGAATGTTCGGTAACATCTTATGGGTAAGGGGAAACTCAACCAATAAAATTGTGCCAATAGTTCTTTGAACTTCCCATAATTCTGTAGGTCCATGGTGGGAGATATATGGAGAGGGAATATTGATGCCTCGGGGCTAGATGTCATTAGGGAGTACAAGGAAGAATTTTGTCCATCCCTTCGAGTTTCCTAGTAGTACACATAACCAGATGTCTGGATTAACCCAGATGAGAACTTTAAGGTCGAAGAATCAAAAGGATATGGTGGCTATAGTTGGAGGAACTTTCCAGTAACTTTAGATGCCTATTGTAAGATCCACATATAGGTTATAGTAGAGGGACCATGCCATGGCGAGTGAGACCATTCAGAGTCTAATGTAGAGGTTTATGGATGTTTATTGGATGGTATTATTCTCAAGTGGAGGGTGTGTAAGGGAGGAAGAAAACTATACATAAGTATGATAAAGAAATGTAATAACATAAATTGATAAAGATATGAATTAATAAGAATAATCAAGAACATGTAATAATATAAATTGCTAAAATTATTATTAGTACAGGTAAAGAATTACTTGTATTGGCCACAAGAGTGACTCTCTCCCGTGAAATACTACTAAAATATAACTACACTATATAATTAAAATGTAAGTTTGGGACAAAGTTCCCTGAAGGAGGGAAGTATGTAGAAACCCAAAAATACTAATAGATTAAATAAAAATAAAAATTTAGGAAAACTAAATTAAATATTAAAATAAATTAATTAAGTAAAAGGAAACACTTATCCCTATGAATTGGATAGCTATGACTAATAATATTTAATAACAAATAAATAAAAAATGTTAAATAAATTAATTAAATATCCTAGAATCAAATTCCAAAGAAAATGAGAAAAACCTATAAAAAGGAGGATTGGAGGGAAAAGGGAGCATTCATTCATTCTTGTGATATTTGAAGGAAAGACAAATTTGGTTATGGCTATGGAATGGAAGAGAACAAAATTGGAAAATATTTATTGGTTGGGGGCCCACAGGCTCTTGGTATATCAACTAAGGGGGAACCACTGAGGGTTTGGTTGGGTGGAGAGTCATCCCACACACATGGTTTTTCCTCATTGCTTATGGAGTTTTAGAGGTACATTCTTTCCATCACTCATTAGATTCATGTATGTATTTCCTTATTTTATTTCATTGTTATTATGATATTTGGGCTACTATTTTAGATCTATTATTTCACATGGTAATTAGTTGATATTAAGTTTATTGTATGCATTAATTGTTATCTAAATAATTGTGTGCATAATGCCCAATTGGGGCCTTACAATCCTTCCTCTTACTTGTGACTCCCCCCCAACTTCCTCTTGTTGGGTTGTCCAGTGTTTCCATCCCATTCTTTCTTAATATAGAACTACTTAGTTACTCTCTCCATTTAATCTAACATAGCTCCTATTGAGTTTCATCCCTCTTTTCCCCATTCCTTGTGCTTTCTTCTAGTTTCATGCTTTTATTTTGTGCTTCTCTTAGTTGGTCTTTCCGCCATTTTTCTCTTATTTCTTCTCTTCACTCTACTTGCTCAGCCCTGGCTTCAACATTGTCAATCCAATCCATTGAATATATAATTATCTCTCCAACATAATAGCATCACCTCGACTTCTCCCCCTGGGTGCGAGGGGTTTACTCCTCCATTCTAATCTAGTCTATAGAAAAAACCCAAATTCAACCAACTAGGTTTTAATCCACAGTGGAACTTATTTCAATATCCTTCCTCTTACTCCTCTCTTGATTTCATCTTCGACTTTCAGTGTAGATTGGTTGATTTCATATGCAAATTCTAGTATATAGAAAAACATAGTACTTTCTACCCAGAAATCGACATCTCTGGTTAAAGGGGAATCTAGTTGATATAACCTAGTGATTAGCTCCCTTAGATTCCACACATTATTCCTTATTTTTCTATTGTGATTCTTATATGCTTTCACAAAATTCCACAACCACTCTACTAGTTCATCGAAATATCAACCCACAAAACTTTGTATTGATCTAGAGCTAAACCTCCATAGAAAAGTTATTATCTGAAATTGGCTGCTTCCCACCCTCATAGATCATCCTCCTAGGTTGCAAAGTCGTCAAGCTTCATCTCCCATCAATCCTAGATGTACATTGATACAACCAAAGTGTCCATATAGTTAACAGGGTCTCGTTAAGAACTAATTCTTGGTGATAAAACCATTTTTTGGCACACAATGGAGACCAGCATTCTTGTACATGGGAGAAAAAAATGGCATCGTTGTAGTATAGTGTGCTAGAATTTTCAATCCCCTTAAGAGGGAAGGTCTCACCCAAAGCACAACCAAGACCGACATAAGATGGGAGTGGTTATCCATATGGTTGTGATCGATAGTTTATAGTGATCGTAACAAAACTTAACTACATTCATTATTCATTCATTTAAATCAGAACAGTGAACGGAAATAGACATAACAAATCCATACACAACATAGGAATTTGAATGTGCCAATTAATCCTTTTCATCATATTCAATAAATATTCATTACAATATCTTACATCAAGGATTTAAGCCTTACATTCACTGCATAATAACTCGTCATGAGATGAAAAATCACATAGATAGAACCCAAAACCCGATTACATAACCTCCACTAGAGATATATATGTATTTGTCTCTTCTCTCTGATTTGGTGTGTGAATGCTCTCTGGATTGCATTTTATCTTCTCTCTCTTCTTTTTCTTCTTTCACTTATCGTTCACTTCCTTTTATACCTGCGGTGTAGGTCCAAAATTGTCCAGAAATGTTGCAGTCATTACCTTTATTCTGTAACTTTCGATGATTTTCTGCAACTTCCTTCCTTTGTCTTCTCTTCTTTTTCCCTTTTCTAGTCCTCTTCAAAAATTAAGGAGCCAACAAAACTAAAATTTTTAAATGAAAACTATTTGGTGGAGGCCCAAAGAAATATCCACACGAGAGATAATTCCTTTTCTAACCATGTACTCATGTCCCTTCTTCTAAATCCAAATATGTTTACACCCATAATTTTAGTGCATTGAAAGTAGGGGTTCTCCCTAATACAAAGTCACAATTAGACCTCAAACCAATTGGAATAGGGAACCCTTCTAGATTCTGGACTAGATATCGTTCATTGGTATGAGGGTTCACCACTTATGTCCTCATCCATCATTTAGGTTTTTATTTCAAGGGATGACATACAATATGAGACTAATACAAGATGCAACCCTACGCTAAACTAATCTATCCTAGCAAGGAGAAATATTGAAGGAATGAGTGATAAATAATATTGAGATACATATTTTGAAACAAATAACTACATACTAGAAATGTATAACAACCATATAATAATATGAACACATTTGAATAATCATGGCATAAAAACATTCTGCATTTATCACTCATAGAAAGAAAAGACGATATGAAAATACATATACATCATAAAATAGAAAAATTGTAAGAATAATCCAACGAAAATCAGAACAATCTTACTACATATGGGTGAAAGATAAAACAAGAAGAAATTCCATGAAATTCATCCACACCATAGTCATAGTTCCATGCCAAAATTTGAGTCTAGTAGTAGCTTTTCCTTTCATTAAAATAAATAATTCTTACATCAAACAAGCAACAAAATCTCTCCAAGCCAAAAGTCCTTTCCCGTCCCTTTTACTTTCTCTTATAAATTTTTTACAAAGTAACTACCAAGTGAATTTTTATATTCTCAGATTCAGGTATGAACTTTGGGTTCCTTGGGAACTTGTCACTTTAATTTTATATTCTCTCTTAAAAGAAACAAAAGAAAATGTTAAATTACATAATTTTAAGAGGGAGAATTTCCTTGGGATTTAATAAATTGACCCCATAATTCACAATCATATGAAATGACATTAAATTGCTAAGGCTTGATTAAATGTAGGAAAAAATCATGATTTTGTTACAGAGAGAAATTCCTATGGCTTGGGGTACCATAACAGACAGCTATGACTCTAGAAATCAATCTTTCCCAATATGCAATAGAAATAAAATGTCTAACACTAAAGGATCAGACCTCGTACCTTATTCTGGACGGTTGAAGTAGATCCCCGTTGAGCTTTTCAATCTTTAGCTTGAATTGATATAATACTTCCTCAACAACAAGTAAACAATACAAGCATACTATATATCATGGTGTTAGATCTATTCTAGCATATATAATCAATAATGTAAAAGCATTTGACATATTCCAATGGATACAATATTCAATCAAATACACATCATTGGACAAGGAAAGATAGTTCTTATTAATATAAATCAGAGATTACAAGATAGATACAACCTCTGACTGTATGTCTGTGAACCGGAGAAACTGAATCCCCCACTTGGGCCTCCACCACTTCAATCCTCCATCTCTCGATAGCAAGCTCACTAGCAAAAGGCAAGCTTGGGAAGAACACAAAAGTGCTCCAAAGGGACAAAGGGATGCAGACTCAAGTATAATTCTGGCAACAATGGACTATAGTTTCATTGCTCTTAATCTCTCTATATGCCTTCAATGTACCAAGGGGTTCCTTATATAGCTTCACAAGGGATAATGAAGGGTCGAATCCGAGCGATCTCAAGGCATATGGAAGGCTAGGAGTCAAATGAGTTGGATCCAAGTCAAGGAAAACTCCAAAAGGATTTGGACTTATGCACACATCCTGATGTACGCGGATATAAGGGTCAAACTCGCGTATGTACACGGTTATCAGGGAAAAAGCCGCGTATATCATCTTTTATATAGTTTTTTAGGGATGATCAAGGTAACATCAAAGGATAAAATATGGTCCATGGGGTCTAAAGAGTCTGCAGCGAGACAGGGGAAGGCCATACAAAGTGTGATTCACCTGGAGTGGTGAAATCCACTATAACAGATGCCCCCTAATGTGTGAGGTCAGAGGGGTCATACGATGGCTGAAATACATTATAAGTCCATCCCAGAAGTGGAGTGATGAAGGTACCCAAATGGAAGACCAGCCACCCAATCAGCATAGTACAATGATATAACTCTGCATACAACTGCATGTACATATAGCAGTCCCGGATACATAAGAGTACAATGGCCATGAATAGGCATAATACATGATATCACATATGTGGTCATTGCCACACACAATATACATAGATCAGAATCTCCATGATGAAGATATACAAAGGAACATGATCTCCAAAATGGCTGAAGATATACAATAGATCAAGATCTCCATAGTGGCTGGAAATGTTTGACATACATTGGAATCAAGTCACGAGAGCTGAAATCTCATGAACATTCGCACGATCAAGGAGGTAGCATATAAGAGATGCCACCAGTCTGGAAATTCTTATACACAAACCGCTACGAGTACATGTCCTACTATGCGAATAGAGGTGTCGAGGTTGAACATAATAGTCCATTGTCTGATTACTGGTCAATGATGTATACCGTTAACAGATGCGAGATTACCCACCGATAATGATAATGGGAATCAAGGTACTAGAGTGAAAACTAACAAGTGTGAATAGATGTGTTGA
>LPNX011122588.1:0-109501 GCA_001517045.1 Pseudotsuga menziesii
TGAACCTAAAGACAAGGATCCTTTAGCAGCTATGAAGGATGCCTATGAAAAACAAATGATTGAAATAAAAAGGGAGATGAAGAAAAATATGGAGGAGGCAAAACAAAGACACTTAGCAGAGATTAAAGAGGTTCAGAATCGGGTCATGAATGTTGAAAGAAATCAACCTCCAGCACCTCCTAGAACCTTGGGTGGCCCTTCTTTTTCTTCGAATTTGTGTTTCTTTTCACCCATGCTCTATATTCCCTCCTTGTATCTTCTGGGGTACCTGTGAGGATTGAACATGCTAGTTTTGGCTCCTTGTCCAAATTCCCTAGGGATCATCCTACCTTTGTTTGGAGGTCTACTCGAAAAGCCCTTCACATACCATTGTTCTTTCCTTGTTGGAGTTAGCCATTTTCTTGTGCGGTGTTTGTCCTCATGCCTGAATATGGCGGTCATCCCTTTTGTTGTGGCTGACCCCGAAGCTTCATTGGGCATTCCTCTTAGGACTACCCTTTTCCCATCTGGTGCCCGGAACTCCATCTCTAATGTTTGGTATTTTGTTGAGTATTTCCCAATTGAGTACAACCATTGTACTCCCAAAACAATGCTCGTGTCTGGCACATCTACCACATAAAAGTCGTCAACTAATGTATAATTCCCAAGTTGTACCTGTAACTGGGGTATTCTCTGTGTGCATTTCATCCTGTGATTGTCAGCCATGACAACGGTAAATCCCTCAAAGTCCTCGGTGGGAAATCTTTTCCTCTCTACCCACGAGGCATCTATAAAGTTGTGGGTGGCCCCACCATCAATCAAAGCAATGGCACGTTGTCCCTAGATACTTCCCCTGATCCTGATAGTATGGAAGGTGGGGACTCCTGTGAAGGTAGCAATAGTGGCTCTCTGTGGCAATTGTTCCAATTCTGTACTGTGTAGTTCTCCATCCGGTTTCTGCTCCGATTCATCTTCCTCATTGTTATCTGGAAGTACTTCAATGAGGTGTACCTTCCCTTTACCCGTACATCTGTGGTCGGGTACCCAAGGTTCTTTGCAATTGAAACATAAGTTCTTCCTTCTCAAATCTCGTCGTGTGTCCTCCTTCAACCATTCTCTCTATGGGATTATCATTTCCCTGTTTTCTGGAAGATTGGTAGGTTTTTCCTTATTTTCCGGGAGATTGGTAGGTCTTTGTGGTGGCTTGTTTTTTGGCATCGAATCTTAGAGGTCCAGAGTCCTACTGATAGCATCTTGCAAACTAATCAGCCTGTAGGCCTTCATCCATCCACGGAGTGGCTCGAATAGTGCCTCCATAAATATAGCATAATCAACCGACTCTCTGATATGTCAGATACCATAACTGCAACTCTCTGGAATTCGGATATGAATGTCTTTCCACTGCCTGTCTGCTTAAGCTAAGCAAGATCCCTAAAATGAATCTTTGGGTCCTTCTTATCAAAGCACTCCATGAGCCTCTGTGTGAAGTCACTGTAGGAAGTGATAGTGTTGTGACCCAATGTCACCAATCCATGGTAACACCACTCATGTGCTTCCCCATCTAAATGTAAAGTAGCCAATTTGATTGCATCTGTCTCTGTCATGGGGTTATGTTGGTAGTAGGTGTCTAACTTCTGTACCCAAATCTTGGCTGAACAACTAGATGTCCCATCAAAGTGTGAATAGTTAGCCTCCCCAATGTGCGTTGCAACTCAAAATTCTGATTGAATGCTCTATTGAACCCTCTTGGCCTGCTCCTGCTTTTCATGTTGCAAAAATATGAAAAAGTCATGGCTGAATGGAACTCCTCTCCCAAATCCCTGTATTCATGTAAGTAGGCTCCAAATGGTTCACTAGGTTCTACCAGCATGATTGATCCTGCTACCGTATCTGCCAAGAAGTGAGGCATAGTAGGTCTGTTAAATATGTGGGTGTGTATTTTGCATATTAGTGTATGCATGCTTCCCACTACTGCTTGTAGACTCTCTATCTACTGGTGAGAGAGGTATACAGCTATGACCTGGTTCTAGTTTCGAAGCCAATTTGTTTATTGCATGCAATACTTCCTTTTTCCCTTTAGCTAGGTCATGCAATGGGTTTACTAAGCTAGGAAACTCCATCATGTCTTCCTCTTCTCCTATTCCTTTCCCTATGTCAGAATTTATAACTGTTGGGTCCATATCTGAGTTGGTATCTTCTAACTGGATATCCTCAAATTCCTGCTCCTTAGTGTACCTACTCTTCCTTCTCCTATAGGTTACAAAAGTGTCTTCTTCTGTATTCATTTACTTCTCATGTTCAAGCCCACAGCTGGCAAGGAACATGCTCTGATACCACTGTAATATCCCAAATACTGATATTCTATTGTTTTCACTATATTATCCCAAATACTGATATTCTATTGTTTTCTATTCTAAGGCTCACTTGTATGCTGATAATATGCAAGAATATTGAATAAAACTTTGCATTCAAGGTGCCAAAACAATGGCCCTAAATTATAGCTAAACTAGGGCAAAGATTTGCAGAGAGAAGATCAACACTTACCACTAATAATTAGGCCGATGATAATCCAGAGATAATACGCATGCATAAAGAGTTGAACTGATGAAGAACCGGTGATCCCTTCCTGGTGTTACCGCCCAGCAACATGAACCCCCTCCTCAGCTAAAGGTGACGTTTTTGGTGAAGGAGTTGCCTGATGAAGATGAGATTTTGTCGGGGTGAAGGTCTTCCCGTGCCGAAGAGAATGACCAGAGCATGCAAAGGTTCTGACCCATCTAGGCAGGCTAGCGAATTGGTTCACATATTTAGCTGCTCACGCCCCCAACTACACGAAACTGATGAGAACTGCTCCGGATGAGCAAACTGGAAGCTAATGATCACTTGATACCGTAGGATGATCCTGCTGATGAAGATGATGCCAATATTCAGAAGATAAACTGAGATCCGGAGACCTAGCAAATGCTTTGGGGTTTTCCAGCTAAATCCCTGGCTGCACACGTGTCCCTACAAACAATCTTTTGACGGATGTCAAATAGATGTATATGAATGAATAAAGATGAAGAGTTGATGGTGGATCTAAATGGCCTACCCTGAAGGAGACTAGGGCAAATATCTCATTGTCAAGCCCTCGTTAGTTGAAGATTGTCTTCAACCCCAACTGTTGTTGTTGCACGCTGTGCTGCTGCTCCAAGACTTCAAAATCAACAATAATAATAATAGGTAATCTCTTTGGTCCAATAACCCTTCTTAAATAGAATAGCATGTACTTTTAGGGTCTGCATGTCAGTTTTAGGGTTTACGCTTCGCTTTTGCATGAATGCAATTCTAATTTCATGTTGACTTCAACACTGAAGAAATAAGGCCTGCATGCTCCACATGCTTTAGGATATGAACTCTGATGGCCTTCTTACTACACTGATGACTTCATAATATTGAATGGATGTACCTTTCTGCTCCTAGTGCTATCAATCCTCAGTTATTCCCTTTTCTTTAATACCCGCTCAAACCTATGGGAATAAGATAGGTTAAAGGGTGTCTCAGGGTGGTTTAGTTGAAAGAGGACATTATAGATAGGGAGTTGTCGGGTCCAGATGTTAGGAGGAGCATAATATTTAGATTTCATGGAGACCAAGGTTGTAGAGCCTACCGATCCCATGTAGTTGGAAGGATATAAAAGCAAGATGGCCAAGACAAAAGTCATCCTTGACTCTCTGAGGGATTAATTGATCCCTCACATCACAAGGAAGACAACAAGCAAAGCAATGTTTGATGCTCTAGTCACTCTATATCAAAGTGAGAACATCAATAAGAAGATGCTTCTGAGAAATAAGCTTACAGCCACACAAATAAGCAAAATAGATAGTGTAACCACTTACTTGATGAAGATTACTAAACTTTGTGATCAGCTTGCAACAATAGGAGAAGATGTCAAGAGTGAAGAGTTAGTACTCATAGGCTTGAATGGGTTTTCATCTTCTTGGTGACCTTTAGCCCAAGGGGTATCTGCACAAGATAAGCTTCCCACCTTTGAGAAGCTATGGGAGGATTTCATCCAAGAGGAGATGAGACTGGAAAGTGTTGTGGGTATAGAGGAGGAAGTGCAAATCTAACCCTCATCAATGAGATGAAGAAGGGAAATAAGAAAGGAGGACCTAGGAAGGGTCAAAAAAGAGGATTCAGGTTCCTCTAATCAAGGTAAGAAGGAGGTAACAAGTTGAGCCACATCAAGTGTTTCAAGTGTCAAAAGTTTGGCCACTATTCTTCTCAATGTCATGAGAAGAAAGGGAAGGGAAAGTAGTAGTAGCAGGTGTAATTTCCAGGGAGTGTAGAAGCATCTACTAGAGTGGGTTAGCTTTCATCCAAGCTTGAGACACACCTCTCCATGGTCTCATGTCCTTAATCCAAAATCTTTGAAGTCAAACCATATGTGGGCAATGGAGCACCCAAACATATGACCTCTAATAAGAAGGCATTTAGCCAACTTCAAGAGCAAGAGCAGGCACACAAGTGGAGCTTGATGATGATGCTATATATCTAGTACTAGGAGTGGTATCTATCTCATTCTAGATGCCATCAGGTGATATCCTTAAGCTCAATAGTGTTTTATATGTACTTGGTTTAACTGTGAATCCCCTTCTAGTTTCAATGATGACAAACCTAGGATGCATTGTTGAGTTTGATGATTGAAAAATCCTCATCCAACAGAGATACCCAAATCTTGGTCAAGTTTGGGCTAGCAGTATTCAAGAGGGTGGTCTGTATAGGTTGTAGGAGCCCTAATACATGATAGTAATAATTTGTGCCAATTGTGGCACAAGATGCTATGTCACCTTGCATTATGGAGAATTACAAATAAAATATTGAAGGACATGGTGCCGAGATTGTCAAATTTCAAGGTTGAGAAGAAAAGAGTGTGCAAGGGTTGTGCAATCAACAAGCATGCCAAGGTTGTTTTTCCCAGCAACGAACATAGTTCAAGAGAGATTCTTGACCTAACCCACTCAAATGTATGTGGACTATTAGATTTCGAGTTACTTTGAAAGTGTTTACACCATGTTTGGGAGTGCTTCATGGGATTTGGGGTACATGGTGTATGATCAGCCCCAGGATGTTCTAAAATGGATTGCAACATGAGAGATGGTTCATGATGGATATGTACAATTGAGATTGCTTGCTTGATGGATGCTTGACCTCAAGATTGTATTGGCTCGGTGTCCTTCCATTAGGCATTGTGGAGTTCTCTTGGTTGACTGGTGGACATTCTTCTTGACGGCCACATGGAGGAATCACTTGCTTGGGGAGCACCCCACTTAGGATGAGGAGCCTTTTGCATCATGAAGTGTTTCAAGGCCTAGGTGGCATGTGGCAGCTTGGAATCTTGTTCGAAGGATTAGAGATGGATAGGGGATTCCTTGGGCTTCAATAGCATTCTTGCAAGGGACAGCTAACACATTGGGGTACATTTCTTAGGATGATAGATGGGTTCCATGGAGGCTCGTGATGGAGTGGTGTGAGCTTGCCTTGCATAGCTACATCACCTTGAAGACATTATTGTACATAACATTGACATTGGATCGTGTACTTTAGAGTGGATGTCTCACTTGTGTTGGCCTACAAGGCTCATGTAGGTTGTTTGTAAGGGCTTGTACCCACATAGTATTGTTGGTAACTTGGCCTCCCTTACCTCATATAAATAGAGGAAGGAAAGAGTCTTTCCATTCATATCATTTGTACTATTTTCTTTGTACTTAGCTTCTTGAAAGGAAGTCACTAGGGTTTCACCATGAAGCCTAGAGGAAATGTCTTTGTTGGATCTTGATTCTTGGGAGATTCTAGGGTTTATTCTTGTGAAGAAGACGTGGGTGACAATTACTCTCTCTCTCTCTCTCTCTTGGATCTTCTTATTTACTTAGTCTCTCTTGTCTTGGAGCACTAGGGTTTCTTGGAGATTACTAGGGTTAAGGTTTATACACTAAGAAAGCAAGAAAAATAAGGTTTGTAATAAACCCTAGGGTGGATTTGTGGAGAAGTAGAAGAGAAGAGAACAACTTCCTTTGGGGGATGTGCTAGAGAGATTCTTGCGCATTGGACCTTCTTGGTTGATCTAGGGTTTGATGATTTAGCCTTGCCGAGGATTTTTAGATAATTGGAGTTTTGGTACTAGCCTTGAGAGAATGTTATGTTATGTACTAGCATTGGACCTTCTTGGTTGATCTAGGGTTTGATGATTTAGCCTTGCCGAGGATTTTTGGATAATTGGAGTTTTGGTACTAGCCTTGAGAGAATGTTATGTTCTATACTTGTACTTCATCTCTGGCATATTAATGAAGTTTTCAGTCGTCCATGTCTTGTGCAATTTCCAGATCGAATTTCACCTATATATGTTCACTATGCATTGGTTACAGTTGTTTATGTCGCTGATTTGACATAAGTAAAGGGGCAAATTGTTAAATGTATTAGCATCTAATAAAGAATATAAGAGGCTTAGTTTACTGCTATATAAGTACATTTCAGATTTAGTTATTGGCTGATAAGTTTCCCTTGAAGGGACTGAAACTTATCTCATTGTTTGGTATCTTTTCTCCTTGAATTGCTGTGAAGTTTGGGGCTGTTAGAAGTTAATTATTATGATCTTTCCACTGCTTTTTTATAATTTAATTTACAACAGTCCTAAAGCTGAAAATTCTAGGGGTAAGATCCAAGATACCTTCTTGGAAGAAGGTGAAATTTCAGTTTTACGTTAATTGTCCAATTACACAAAATTTCAACATGGATCCATGACTTTAGCCTCTTTATCAAGTAATATTTATTATGTTCCAATTATTTATGATTCCTCTAGGAAGTCCTAGATTTACTTCATGAAGACCAAGAATGAGGTCTTTGAGAATTTTTGAGAGTTTAAAGCTCTTGTGGAAAATCAAACAAGAAAGAAGATTAAGGTGTTTAGATCTGGCAACAGAGGGGAGTGTACCTCCAAGGAGTTTGACACCTTTTGCAAGCAAGCAAGAATCAAGTAGTTGATATTGCCATAAGCAAGAACCAAGTAGTTGATAATGCCGTACAACCCCCAACAGAATGGGGTTGCAGAAAGGAAGAACAAGTCCATCATAGAGACAACGAAATCTATGAATCATGACCTAGATCTACCCATGTGTCTCTACGCAAAAGCATGTCTTATAGCTATCTGTATTCTGAGCAGGTGTCCTCTCAGAGTTTTGAAGGACAAAACACTAGAGGCATTCTTAGGTGAAAAGCTTCAAATAGCACACCCTTGTGTTTTCAATTGTCCTATCTATATTCATATTCCATACGAAAATAGGAATAAGCTGGAACCTCAAGGGTGTTTTTATGGGTTATAGTGAGACCTCTAAAGCTTACAGAGTCTATATTCCATCTCAACAAAAGAAAGATGTGAGCGGAGATGTCAAGTTTGACTAGGATGCATGGTCCTCCAAATCTCAAAAACCTTCAACGAGGGTTGAGGAGGCAGAGGAGAATGCTGCCCCAAAGGTTGATTCAGAGAGATTCTAAAGAAGTCAGATTCAGATCAGCAAACTTATGGAGGTGCCTCTTTACCTTAATTCAGGCAATAAGCCTAGGCAGTTTATACAGACATCACAGAATGCACAGGAGCAAGTTGGAGCTCCTAAGACACCATTTCAGTTAAGTCATCCTCCCAAGAAGTTTATGCATGATGTGGCACTAATGTCTTCCATCATTGATGTAGAGACTTCTAGTTTTGATGAGGCAGGAGGTAAAGAAGTTTGGTAGAATGCCATGATGGATTACAACTCCATCATGAAGAATGATGTGTGGAAGATTATGCCTAGACCAAAGGGAAAGTCCATCATTGACTCCAAGTGAATGTACAAGGTTAAGCATGAAGCAAATAAATGGCAGCATAGAAAAGTTTAAAGCTTGATTTGTGGCTAGAGGTTTCTCCTAGAAAGAGGTAGTTGACAGTGAGGAAACTTTTACTCCTGCCAGGCATACCTCCATCAAATTCATTATGTCTTTAGCATCAGTCTTTTGTTGGCATTTATATCAAATGGATGCAAGGACAACCTTTCTTAATGATCTGATTGATGAAGAGGTGTACATAAATCAGCCAAGAGGCCTTGAGGTGGATGGGTGTGAGACCCACGTTTGTAGGTTGAAGAAGGCCCTTTATGGGTTGAAGTACGCACCAAGTGCATGGTACTCCAAGATTAATGAGTATTTTTTGGGTTTCACTAAAACAAATGCAGATTTCAATTTCAACTATTTGTTTGATGATTTTAATCTGATTGATTTAGTCCTAGACTCCTATATGTACAATCTTGTACTTGCAAGAAGTTCAAAGAAACTCATAGCATGCTGCAAGGCAAAGTTGGCCAAAGAATTTGATATGACGGACATTGGCTCAATGTGCTATCTCCTGGGTCAACAGGTGTGGCAGAATCCAAGTGAGGTCTTCCTTGGACAAGGTAAGTATGCATTGGAGATTGTAAAGAGATTTTAGATGATTGACTATAAGCCCATGGCTACTCCTATGGTAGCAAATCTGAAGTCATTTGTTAATTCAGGTTCAGATTTGATTGATCCATCCATGTACAAGTAATTGATAGGTTCCCTCATCTATCTAGTAGATATCAAACATGATATTTGTTTTGCAGTCAACACCTTAATATAGCACATGGCATAGCCTAGGCAGGTTCATTGGGTTGCCATGAAACATGTGCTACGATACTTGAAAGGCAGAGTGCATTTTACTTTGAGGAATGTTGGTGATGGATAGTTGGTATCGCATGGGTTTACAGATTCTGTAGTGCTTGTGATAGAAAGACCAATTTAGGGTGTTGCTTCAATTTGGATATAGGTATGATTTCCTGGTTTGGCAAGAAGTAGGCTTCAACAGAGGCAGAGTACATGGCAGCCAGATCGACTAGTTGTGAAGCAGAGTTGACAGGCTTTGGACAATACTGTGATTTACTGTGACAATTAGAGCTGTATCAAACTCTCTGAGAATCCAGTGTTCCTTGATTGGTCCAAACAATTCTGAGATTAGGTACCACTTCATCGGAGATAGGTGCCAGAAGGGTGCAGTGGTTCTTCATTACATTCCTACAAATGAGTAGGTTGCAGATATCTTATCCGAGCCCCTCAAAAAGGAGAATTTGAGAGTGTTCAGGGAGAGGCTTGGAGTGGTGAATATTTTCCTCAGTAAGTGGAGTGTTAGTTTTTTACCTATGTGTAGAGCTAAAGCACCTTCCTCTTCCAGCAAACTAGACAGCAACAGCAATACGCCCACCTTTCTCAATTCACTTCTAGTTTGGATGCTTTTCCATAGCAAATCAATTATATTTCTAAGTTTTGTTTAGTTAGTTGCATGCACAATTAGTTGGAAGGTGCAGTTCCTAGTCCATAGTTAGACTAGGTGCTTATGCATGAGAATCCCCAGTCTCAATAAGGGCGCAGATCTCTAGGAGAATGCATGCTTGCATGCATCAATACATCTCCAATAGAGGCACACTTCACTCGGCTCATCTATCCATGCAAGGAAGATGCATTAGGTTAGAGTTTGATACTTTCACTTGGTGTGTTCTTGTGCATGTATTCAGAATTATTGTACCTTCTCTTCTTCCTAGCCTATAAAAGAGAAGCAGGGCACACCATTGTGGTGGTTCAAGAGTTTGAGTTTTGAGCTATAGCATTTAGTTTACTGTTTTCAGATTTAATATACAAACAGTGATGCTGTTTTGAGAGTTCAGATTTGCATGTTTGCTGTTCATATTATCATCGGTATGTGTATGTATGTTACTGCATTCTATAGCTGTTATTTTGATTGGTATTTCAATTTTTAGCTATCTCGAATTTTAGGTTAAATTCCTGAGTGCAGAATCTGCTTACCATGGTCATCTTTTTGACAACAAATTGATCAGCACACCATAGACAATTTTGAAGGTATATCAAAATAATGTTCAGTTATAAGCAGATGAGAAGAGGGAGGTTGCTCTTTCCAATTTCATTGAATACTTGGAACACTACTTCCTAATTTGCTTTGGAGCATACATGTATACAGATCAAGGGGGTCAAAGTCTTGATTCATCAAAAGAAGGTATTTTTGTTGAATGGATGAGAAAAAGGCCTGAGCTTTACAGTATCTTGCATCAGTTGCTAGGGGAACCCAACCCATGCCTTGATTTTTAGCAATGCAAAGACTTCATTAATGAAGGCATCAAATGATGGACAGCCATTTGACATGTATGCTGTCATGACCATGAGAATTGGGGAGGTTCTTCTAAGACAGACTATTCTCAAGAGTGATAATTGCCTGGGTTGTCGAGACATATCCTTAGCTGACAGATTGAAAGGAGCTCCCAATTTCCTAGAAATTCCAGGATTTCCTGTTTATGTTGTGATTAATCCTACTATTTGCAGCATCCAGCCAGTAATTCAAAGAGTTGGCTGTGCAAAGAAAGGATGGTCTGTTTTGTGGCACAACTTCAACACAAGAGAAGCTCTTGATTTACATCAGGGGAAAACATTTGTACTTCAAGAGGTGGAATACAATAGTATTTTATTAAAACATCCATGAGGCCAGCTGACTTGTGAGACAAAACAGCTTACATATTTTTGTAGTGTTCCTTTACAAAAGTAAGAAATGTAGAATGCAAGGAAGAAGAAAAAGAGGAACTGGAGATATCCTATAGGTGGGCATCGATAAAGTAGTTATGTTACTTGCAGATTCTGCTTCCAACTCCTCTTTTGGTTCCTTCCATCTTCCTATCTCACATCTTAGCCTATGTGAGCTTGTCCTTAATGAAGGCTATAGATAGAGTACAAAGGCATAGAACATCAAAGAGCAGAGGAAATGAAAGCTGGACTGAAACTATATATTCATAAGAGGCAGAGTGCTACTAGGGGTTATAGTAGTTATTGATGAGACGAAAGACAGTCAAATCGTTGATGCTTGGGAATCAGCAAATCATAAGGTTGTGTAGAGAGTGAGACTCCAATGAAAGTATTCAAAAGTTGGGAAGCTAAGAATTTTCTACAGATTATATTCATGTGCCATTGTGCCAATCACTGATGAAAAAGCTCTTCAGAGCTATGATATTGATGACTTGGTCATGAAGATTGCTTCAGCCTCCAACAACACTACTTTGTCCTTAATCGCTAGATGGGCCTGGAAGAATTACCAGTGGAGGTGTGATTGCTTGCCCTAATAGGCTTCAAGTTCTAAATACTGGACTTCTGAGAACCCCAAAGAGTGTTTGGGGTACTGGATCGACCAATTGACTCAAAGAAATACATTTGAATTAAAGGCAGATCATGGGGTTGAGCATCTGGAGGCCATGTTTAAAGATGTTATACTTATAGAAGAGGTGTGATTTGGGGGATGGATTAATTTGCATCATAAGCACATTACAAATAAATCAGACATAATAAGTATTTTGTTAACATGTCTTTGTTGTTGATGTTATGGCTTTAGCTCAAGTACATGTTGCATTGAAAAGAAATGGAATTATAATAATGCCCACCGATGACCAAATTTGGTCAATGGGAAAGGGAAGTCCAACTTGTCAAAAGGGACAATAGGGGGGTGCAAAACTTATCTCCCAAGAGTACAAAAGAAAACCTAGAAACAGAAGAACAAGAAGAAAACCTTACTTATTGTAGGGAGCCACCTATAAATATAATCTCAAGTAGCCGAGGAGAAAACTACAAGAAAGCAAAAGAGTCATTTGTCGTCATCGTCAAGGTTAGGAATGGTAATATCCACCACAAGAACCTGTCTACTAATTGGTACCCTTGATAGGTTGGAAAAACAAAGTTATCTAATTGGACCATCTCTTCCTGACTAGTCCAAGGAAGATAATCTCTTAGAGGAGTAGATGGCTAAGAAAGAATATTTGTCACGACCTACGAGAGTGTTTGCCATTTGCTAGAGCTTGTGGAGGTTGGTAGCAACCCTAAAGGTGGTCTCCAGGCTAAGGGGGGGAGGCTTCAAACTCAACATGGATAATTCTCTACGAGAGAGACAATTTGAAACGAATGAGTCATTGAAGCATAATCATTTGAACTCTCTCCATTCACTCCCACTTTGTGGAACCTAAGCTAGGTTCCCAAATCTTGGAATCGTAGAGGATTGTGGATTTAACAAACAATTCAAAAAGCTTCATTTTCAATAGGATATCTTGGTTAGAAGAACAGTCTCCCAAGCACCATTAGGGAAGCATAAACTTTGCAAACACAAGGCTAGGAAGCATGCTTCAAATTGAACATAATCGGTAAACTAGACCCTAGATATGTATAAGTGGAAGTGGTCTCCGACTCTCCACCTATTTCCCTCAAAAACTAAATGAAGGCTTGAGAGGGCTTACTTAGTAGTGTTATAGGCCATGTCTTTGTTTTTCTAAGATTGAACATTAGCTTCCAAAGGTTACAAAACTAATCTTAGGTTGCTATGTGATTCAAATACAAAGGTTTGCAATCGTTCCATGCAGGAAACATTGGCATAAAAGCATTTAGAAATTATTGGGAAACAACTAAGGAAAGTTTCTCAAACATTTCCAAATAACTTTATCTATTGTAATGCCATTCCCTTAATATTTTTCACTTTTTATATTAAATGGGTGGTCCCCATGACTTATGACATAGGAAAATAGTTTAATAAAAAAGTAGCAAGTAGATTGTGGTGGCCTTTAAAGGTGACTTTAAAAATTGAACCCAAGTGTAGTGCTTTGCCTATTCAGATTTACCTAGGAGATGCTAAAATTAGGGTTAGGTTAGGGTTTTAAGCAGAAAATTAAAACATTTCTACTTTAATGCAGAAAATTAAATTTCTAAACTAGTACTAGAAATAAAATAGTACAGCTGTAGCAAGACAAGATAAATTTAAAACATAATATTTATCTCTTTCAACTTTAACACTCCCAAAGGTCCCTGTGTTAAAGTTGAAACATAGAGTAAAGATAAATAACAGCAACAGCAATAAAAGATAAACTAAAGAACAAGTTAAACAAAACTAACAAGTAGCATCAGTAAAAGAGAAAACAATATTGGTTTAGATCTTCCCTTATACTCATATATTTTCAGATCAGACCTTGTCTCATAGGAGACAAATCACTAAAGGAACAAATCTGGCCCTTATCTCAGGGCAAGGACATACCTGAGAGAGAGAGGGATAAGTTTTTGTGGGGCAGGGTTAGACAAGTATAGACCTCAAGATGCTAACCAAAAACAGTCCACAAATGAGGATGGAAACTTCAAACCCTCACTGCAAAGCAACAAATCTGGCCCTTATCTAAGGGTAAGGACATACCTGAGAGAGAGAGGGATAAGTTTTTGTGGGGCAGGGTTAGACAAGTATAGACCTCAAGATGCTAACCAAAAACAGTCCACAAATGAGGATGGAAACTTCAAACCCTCGCTGCAATAATTGACAGTCTTTAGGACAGTCATACAAAAATCAAATTGTAGCACCTTTCAAATGTGCAGAGGCAGCCTTAAACCATTACACTAACACCCTCAAACTATAGCAGCACTTTCACAAAGACAATGGCACCCGCATACACAGCAGTAGCAGCCTCAAAGAAGCTAAGGCAAAGGCACCATCTAAACAGGCTCAGCAGGTCACGCCTGCTACAGCAGGTCACACCTGCTACAGCAGGCTAAACAAAGGTCACAGCAGCCCTAGCAGACTCAACAATGGTCACGGCTCAGCCCTATTAACTCAACAAAGGTCACGGCAGGCACTAGCAATAACACACCCCACAGTTCAGACCTCAAAACAATTATGGTGGACACCAACAAGGATACAAGCCACTGAACAGACCTCAGAACAGTCATGGCAGTCCAAGGGAGTAGCGGCCACCACAGATCGGGTCACAAAACAGTCACAGCAGCCCCCAGAACAGTCACAGAACAGCAGTAGGGAGAACGATGGGAGGCAAGAGACAAACCAATAAGCATCGGCCCTCTCACCAACAGTGAATAGTAGGCAGCAGTCTCCCTCAACACAGGTAGGACCAAAAAGCAGCAGAAACAAGTAGTCTAGGAACCCTAGACGCCACCCAAGAGCGATGTTGGAAACCCTAGTTCAGTCACAAAACAAGAAGCTGAGATACTTCACCAAGACACACTTTAATAATGGAGGCTAAGACTTGTTTTTGTAACCTCTTAAAGACTTCTAGAAGGATCCTCCTTCTAACCTTTCAATGACTTAGGGTTTACTCAAAGGTCAAGACCTCATACATTAGGGAGGAATTCCAATAACCATAAAGTTAAGTCAAATATAACAATAGTGTCAAGGTACCACACTCAAGAGGGGCGCTAGGACCAATGAGGGAAACACAAGACCAAGTCAAGCATAAGGCTAACCACAAGGTGGCACATCAAAGTGGGAAGACAACCATTTCACCCATAAGACCAAGATGTACCAACGAGGTGGGAGAACAAGCATTTTACCCACAAGACCACAACTAAACTTTTATCTTTCTCTCTCAAGGTATATAGTCCACAAGTGTTCCAAATAACTAGAAGTTTTTATCATCACCATATAAGAAAGGTCCAAACTGGATGATGTGCTCCTTTGGTCCTCCTGACTACTGCCAAAGTGCTAGTGACATCATCAAGGGGTGGCCGGTCCTTTGAAGAGACAACCTAGCTCATGTAGGAGAGGAAGGAATCACACATCATTATCTTGGTTAACTAACCAAGATCCACCTAGTTAACTGACCAGGTATGTACCTGCAGGAACTACTTGGTCCCAGACCAAGAATCTGCCTCGTCCCAGACCAGGATGTCTCTGTCTCAACCTGCAGGATCTGCTTGGTCCTCATGACCAAGAAACTACCTGGTCCCCAACTAGAATACTCTAGAGACAGATAGGGTCCCTAGCCACATGCTAGGGACTTTGCCATGACATCAACCTGCTTGGTCCCATACCAAGAACCCCAAGAGACTGTTGAGGGCCCTAGGGTACCTTCTAGGGACTTACTCTACCTGATTAACTGACCAAGAACCTAGTTAACTGACTAGGGTGCCATCCTCCCTGAGAGTGGATCTCACATCTACATTAACGTTAACAGGAGACCCATTCTTATATTAGTTGTCTCATACCCAACCACCTCTATTGTTAACAATACATTTCCTAGCAATGGTGCAATGTATAAAAGTGAAAATTACCAACTTACCATACAAAGGATGGTCAAAATTGCAAAAGAAAAAACTTGTCTTGGATTACTTAGAGAAGTCAAGCTCAATAAGAAGACTCCTCACCTTCTTACTTACACCAATCAAGTGTTGCATGGATAGGGACAACTACTCCCCATGCATGCATAATAACTCATTCCACAATTGTTAGGTTAAATAATATCATGTATAACACCCTGCTTTAACCTCGCATGGTTTGTGTGGTGCAAGTGGCACAACTTGTCTAGTCTATGTGGTGCAAGTGGCACAAGTTGTCTTGTTTGTGCTGCGCAAGTGGTGCAAGTGGCACAAGTTGTCTTGTTTGTGCTGCGCAAGTGGTGCAAGTTGTCTAGAAAATGTGGCGCAATGGCACATAATGTTTGGATATGGTAATATATTTTATTTGAATGGACGAACATGGATGGACATGGGTGCAATTGCATGTAGTTATCTTAGGGATACTCAATTTCTCTTGAATCCCGCACTAAAATCATCAATTGATGGGAGACACCCAACTATGTTGATAATACTTTGTGGAAAATGCATATGTTGGCACAGAGGGGTTCTTAGTAGGGAGCATTCTTGAGAGGGTGTGTATGACTCCTACTCCCACTCTCGAGTATCTTTGCATGGGTGTAGAACCTAGAAAGCGGTTTAGGTATTCACCCTTGGAACCTAATATTGTTAACCTAGAAGCTAACGACCATGGTACATTGAGAGGAAACATGATGTTTAAATAAATACTTGTAAATAAACAAATTTGAATGAAGAAAAAGGAACACTTATTAACCATAAAAATTATGGAGAATATGGAAGAGAAATAACATTAGTGCATGGGAGTGGTTTAGTGGCAAGCGGCAAGGTGACAAGGCTTGTGTTAAGGCGAAGGCCCAAGTCCAAAACCCTTTAAGTGGTTACCAACCAGGCCAGGTACTCTTGGGTGATTTTGATAACATAGAAACACCCCTCATGATGCAACAACTTAGCCAAAGGACAAATGTGAGTTCTTATAAGCAACATTTCCAAAAAAAATGGATGGGACGCTTGTTGAGCCTTGCAAAAGTGTGAATTTGAAGGGGAATTTTCGGTTCTATTTGTATCCATGGGAAAATTTTGGAATCATTGTAACCAAATCCCCACCTTCACTTAAATTTAAGGGTATCTTCCTTTTAGGGGTGGGATTTTAGTTTGTGGTTGTTGGAAGTGAGAGTCTAGTTTCCCTACCTTAAAATTTAGTCTACCCTACCTCTATTACAGTTCAAAATAAACCTCTATACCCAGTTTGCTAGTGTCAACAAGTCCATGATCATAGTGAAATTTTCTAAGGAGAATGTCCCTTACTTTCCTAAACCATGGTCATGCCTTTTAATATGCATTGAAAAACTTAGTTTCATAGGTTTTTGGCACCTTTGTGCTAAGGTGTAGTCCTCTTGCATCTTGAGAGTGAGTATTTTTCACACACTTGATCAGATTTTGATCCAACAATAAAGATATGGTAGAGTGGTCTGCACTTTTAAACACCTTGCTTTGTTAGATGCTGCAAAAGTGTACACTCTGGATTACCATATTCCTTGTGAAAAGCTATGCATGTCTTCACCATGGGTTAAATCCATGTCACCAATTGCATTTTGATTGGGAGGCTCAAATCTCGAGGGGGTTCAGAGGTTCCTCCCTCCCAACGAGCATGTTTAAAGCCCACCCTAATCAGTGTCAAACGTATGTCCTCTTCAAGATTCAGTTATATTCTCCTATCAGGTCCTACAGTATCACTTTTGAATCATCAATTCATAAAAACATAATATGATGTCCGGCATGTTCTAAGTAATCAACTAATTGCGGTCTCAATTGAATAATGCAATTTAACACAACATCATACCACACTATTCCCGAATGCTCCTAAGTTAATGACATTGCATGAGGATGTTTGTTACCTATATTGTCTCCCAAATAGCAAATTTCTACCATCTGTTACACAAAGTTGGGAATTCCGTTGCAGTCCTCCAAATTCCTCAAATTAAAAAGCATTGAGGAGCTCCTGAAGCAATACAACCACCATTTCAATGAATTGGGTATCTCATTCTGGACCAAATCCCTTGCTAGGACGTGGAACCCGGTAAGACAAAAATGTGAGAGTTTACTAAAAGTGGTCCCACAATTTCAAGAGAAGGCACCATCTATTAATCCAATGCAACATGGCCAAGCCTCATTAGCATCTAGGCTGACCCAAAATCTCACGCATAGGCACAGTCAAAGGAGGAGCAAATCTCATATTTTCTTCAACAAGTGGTCCACGCGTATTTAGTTGAAAACAGTTATAACTAATTGAGATTGTTGTAACCCTTTCTCAATCGACAACTACCTATCACATTTATCAAAAGGGAGCAATAATATTAAGAAATCATCAAGCAAATCAGAAAACTTCTATCAAAGAAGGTTATCCAAAGAGGCTCCAAGAATTAAAGACCTGCCTGGATGATTCATCACTCATCCTCTTGTCAAGTACTCTCCTCATTTTTCCTCTTCTTCTCATTCTTCTCTTCATGCCATCCATGGCCATTGTATCAGCATATTGAGGATCTCAATTCATAATTGATGGAGGATTGTGGCTCTGTTTGCCCCCAAAAATCAATGGATGCAAATGCAAGAATTATTTGGGCTATAATCATTTTAGCATTCCCATTGCACTGCTGAATAATCCTTTGAGCATTTGAAAGCTTTCCTCTAAAATTGTTGGTGTAATGGTTGTTTTTCTTCTTGCATGCCCAAAAGTTTTTTACATCGAGTTGTAAGAGAATGAAGAAATGACAGAGGACTCTGGAATTTTGCCACCCCCGCTATGGCCATTTCATGTCAGATCCGAGGAGTAGTAGAGGACTGTGGTAACTCCCCACACTGTTATTTTTTGTTGTTCTGATGATGTATAAGGGTTGAAGAATTCTATGTAGAGTCAAGATTCTAGCTTTTTGCTACACTAAAGAAATAAACTTCCAGCAATTACTGCTTTTGATAAACATTGATGTGAATTGTCTCCGTTGGTATGTCTTGAGTTTCCTAGATTCATTTACAGATGCCCAGTTGGCTTTCTATCTAATCTGTGGCCATGAGAATCAGTTTTACATCTCTCTCTCATAAGTTGTAAATCCATCTCTCTATCTTCTATATCCACCTAGAAAGTATTTTGTCATGCAAAATGGGAAAAAATGCCTACCACAAAGAATGATCAATTTCATGGGTCAATCTCATGAAGTTTTTATGCAATGTTGATTTCTTGATCTCAACTAAAAATTACAAAGTGTTCTCCTCCACCCTATAAAATAGGCTAGTAAGAGCTTAGGGTGGGAGGTAGCCAAATGTTGACAAAATTGGGTTAAATAAGATAACCAAATGCTTGCAGACTGCGATAAAAAATAGCTGAAAGTAATATTGTGGTTATGCTTTTGGAATCCATTCATTGGATGAGGGCTGTGGGAGTAGACTTTGGTTTGGGGAGGGATGGGTGAAAATTAGACCTTGAAAGATGAGAGTTAGTGTCAGAAGCAATAACGGGGGTGGCTAGGAACTTGAGAGCATGTTGGCTAGAAGAAAAGTGATTGCACTGTATAATTCCTCACAGGGAAAGGTGGCTCCAGGGAGCAACAATCCAACGATTTATCATCACACCTTAAGGGCCAAGTGATCATTTCATTTCCATGTTTCCACAATTAAAATTGATTAAGATGAATATAGATCACTTAATGCTTGGATTGCTTATTAATAATGATTGGTTGATGAATGCTAGGTAATAGAAGCTAAATTGCATGTATGTGTCCCTTACTTTTCCAAGTTAAGTAGGATGTTCATGGTGGGAGCCCTGCACAGTTTTTCACAGAAAAATGGCTGGCCTCGCTAGACTTTCCTTAGCATCTAAACATGGGACACTAATATTGATATCAACTGTTACGCACGAAGGAGGAAATTGAAAAGTTTAATATGTTTGTGTGCCTTTACCTATTTCCTGAAATTTCACAAGTGCTGTTCCCAAAACCCATGTTGTAAAGGTCCATGCTCACTTCCCCATTTCAAGTGACATAAGTTGAGTGGAGATCAGTCTTTTAGCAGCCTAGCACACTTTATATTATAGAATATAAATACAAGGATACAGCTCTTGTGGTTTCTACTTCCTGATTGTTTATTGCATTTCTATACATATCACCATGTGAATCATTCTATTCTAGTATATTCCATATACACACCCCGATGCAACAGGCTGTTTTCTTGGTTGTGCACGATATAATAGGACATGTCAGTAAGTATGAGGAGATTGGCAGTTTTGCTATGAATTTGTTATTAGAGGTATGATTTCTTGCAAATCTACATGAGAAGGAACAACCACTTTGAGGTTGCAAGATTAAGGTTATTGACCAGTGATATTAGAGTGGATGTGACCCTGTTTGTTATCCTCAACTTAAGAGGCAAGTCCAATGTTTCTAACAAGTGGTATAAGAGAAAACTCAATCTCATTCTATACTTTTACATCTGAGAAGCGAGCTTAGGATTCCTAACACTCATCTCTCCCATTCATACCCGTAACATTCTTGTTGTTCTTTTCATGTTTCAAGCAAAACCTGTAGCTGACATATCCCTGTATTACAACCAAATCTATTAGTCTGCCTATATCTAACTCTAAGCTTCTTCCATTTTGTAGCAGGCAATTTATCTTTTGAAGGTAAATGGGAAGTAGCTCATAGTAGTAAATAGAGATTAAGATCTTGAATATGGGAATAGTGTTAACAAGCAAGTCCAAGCAGGCTGGTACATACAAAACAATTACCTTGACGAGCAAGAATTTGCACTTATAATTCTACAACAGATTAGAGTGGTTTTCAATCAAATGTTGCCTATGGGGATTGAAGCGGACCTAGTGAAATTCAATGGTGACTGTCAACTGGAGGTCATACTGTTTGATTTAAGTAGATTCATCGCCTCAAAGAGTGCCATCTTTCCCCAAACAGCAGACATATGTGACCAGCAAAGGTATATCACAAAAAAGTGGGAATGGCATAGTGCTTGCTGCTCATTCCCAACAAACAGCATTTTAAAAAGCTGGATCGTTTACCAGTTTTGGTTACCTTGGTAAATCGTTATTGTCTTCAAATAGTAAGCATGAGAACTTAATGAAACTTCATTAAAGATTCTAAAAGCCTGCTTTTCATAGAAATTGAAAGGAGTCTTCACCTTTTTTGTGAATTCTTCTGTACAAAAAACATGCAAATGGCAAATACTAACCACTAAAAGAATCCCTGGCAATTGCAATTTAGACATGACTCATATTACTTTCACACTGCGAGTGATTTTAAGTGGTTAGGATATATAAGTAGAATTGCTTTTATGAGCATTTTTTACAGCAATGGATATGGTAATTGCAATCTTAATACGACCTGAAATGCATTAAAACACTGAACTGAATGTAAAAAAGTTCAAAATATTGTTGGCATTTCATACTCACTTTCTCAGTTGCTCCTCTTTCTCCTCGAGAAGCTGAAAATAAAGCAAAAAAAATCCTATTTAGGTATGGATCCATGCGAATATGCTATCCCGATGCAAGAACATTTTGATCCAAAAAGAGCTTGCAATTGTATCAGAATATGCGCTTCGAGATAAAAAGAAAACGCAAGCATAAATTGGACCAGCTAAATTAGAAATATTTTCGAGATCAAAGCGGCATTGAGCAGAAAGTGGGCAATTGGTAAATAAAATGAATGCCCGTTACCATTCTTGTAAGCAAGAGAAAATATCGAATCCAATGGGGGAAGGAATAAATGCATGAGCTATCTGGTCAGATCTAAAGTGACAAAGTAAATGCATTTGAGTCCAGAGAGAGGTTGTGCGCAGAGGAGACCTTTTCAGTGTAAGCCATGATTGGAAGGTCGCCTGAAGATCGTTGGCTTCCTGCTTCAGCCTGGGCCTCCATAGATGGGGTTGCACCCATTCAGATCTCTTCCCTTTTTTTTCTGCTTCTGCTGTTGTTGTTGTCACTCCTAGAACATGTCACTTCTCGCACTTCCCTTTATAGTGCACGCGATGATTGGTGGTCAATGTCTCGACTACCAAATTCCCCCCGAATGCACATGCATAACTTGTTTACAAGAGGATAAAAGGACCCTTAAGACTATCCCCTTTATCCGGCATAATTTTCCGATGTAAGCCGAAATCGGGTCTTCCATTATGATTTCACTTTGATCGTAGTTTTGATAATTGTGAACTCCAGCCTGGCTATGAGGGCAAGGTTGACGAAACTCAGGAGGTTAGAGTGCTCTTTATCATGGACAGTTTTCTACAAGAGTCAATTGTCAAGGTTTGGAGCCAAGCTTGTATGTTTTCCACTTTTAATGGAGATGAATTAAATTAAAATGAATTGAAGCATAAAACTTGAGTAATAAATATGGAGATGAATTAAATAAAAAGGAAGGTAAGTATAAACTTTTTGGTAATATTAAGAATGTAAGTATAATTTTTTTTTGTTAATATTAAGATGTATTTAAAGAGAATTTATATTGTAATATTGAAATCAATTTAATTAGTTTATTATTAATATATTTACTTAACTTGTGGTTGGTAAAACTAACCATAAGTCATAAGTTAAGTGTCATGAATTACCAATTTATCCATACTTCATGGAGTTTTTACATGTAATTGAGATATTAAAACTTATATGCTTTCAATAAAAATGGAGATGAATTAAATAAAAAGGAATTGAAGCATAAAACTTAAATACTGAGATAGAATTAAATAAAAAAGAATTGAAGCATAAACTTTTTGGTAACATTAAGATGCATTTAAAGGGAATTAAAGTATAAACTTTTTGACAACTTTGAAATGAATTTAATTTAATTTATTACTAGCATAGCTACTTAACTTGTGGTTGGTGAAACAAATAGGCCATAAGTTAAGTGCCATGAAGTACCAATTAGCCATGCCTCGACTACTAGTTATCACATGTAATATTTTTTATATCTTTTATAATTGTTTATTTTGAATTTGGAATCACGACCATAAAATAAATCTTGATAATACACTTTCTCATCTTACTACAATCTAGGAAGATGACTCTTCCTGATCCATCCAAAATTGTAAAATACTAGCATAGTCACTTAACTTGTGGCCGGTGAACACCAATAAACCACAAGTTAAGTGTCACAAACAAGTTATTTGTTACTTGTGCTTCATGCATAGTTGTAATCACATGTTGTCTATACCTCAACTACCTGTTATCACATGCCATCTTCCAGCTAAACGGGTTGTCTGGTCATTATCCATGCATCAATTATCAACTATCCATGTGTCAACTACCAGTTATTTTTTATATTATTTTTTATAATTGTTTATTTCAAATTTGGAACGAAGACCATAAAATCAATCTAGGCAATACACTTGTCTCATCTTACTACAATCTATGAAAAGCATACTTACTAGTCCACTCCAAATTCGAAAATATTAACATCTATCCGTGTAATTATATTTTTAATATTTCTTTTTATTATGAATGGTATTTCACTTTTATATTATTGATCTTGACTTTTTGTTTTATTTTTATTTATTAGTGTTATGTTATGTTACACATCTCATTCATACTTGGATGTAAAGTTGATCTTGCATCTTTTACTTCAATGAATCTATACGACAATGGTGAGAATAAAGGGAATATATTAACTAGTGAAGAGATGTGACCTCTCAATCATTTTAAATCAAGCAGATCTTTACTCTAGTTGATGACTCAACTTCATCATGTACCATTGCATGGCAAGTTCCTAACCTCCTACAACAATTGTTTTCCAGTAGTCATTGTCCACCTATCACATTTTACTATACCCCCCTTGCACCCTCCCTATCTCCTACAACAAGTACCTTTTGGTTATGACATGTGGAGGTCAATTATCTAGGTGACCATTTAGTCTTCCATCATCTCAAGATTGATCCTTTACCTCATCAAAGTTGCAACAATGTTGCAAGTCCTTAACTTTCAATGAATTTTTCAAATCCTTCCTAAGTGTTTTTGAGACAACATTGTCTATTCTGACAACAACAACTAGGCTTGTCAAACACATAAAGCTTAAAATAAGTTGTGTAATGGTCCAATGAATGTCCTTGTATGTAAAATATATGGCTTGGGAAGTTGGCATACCAACTAGGCTCTCTCAGGACCACATTCCTTTCACCACCTCGAAGCCTAGGGTTAGGGTTTTGGATTTTAGGGGGTTGTCCTCTTAGTATTTTTGGCATTATAATAAAATATAGTTCAACGTCTTGTTATGGATTTATTTTTAATGATAATAGTCATTGCATCTCTTCTTAGAGGTAAATTACCACCATTATGGCCACTTTGTTTTCTTATTTACATAACAATTTGTTTAAATTTTAATCATTAATAAAAATGGGTTTTCACCATAATGTATGCATTCATCATTATTTATTGTGTTATCTATGTAATATTATTCTCTTTGGTCGATTTTGAATCCAATTCATATTAATGGTTTATCAAAGCATTATTCTCTTTTTTTTCTTCTTCTTTTTTCTTTTCCCTACAACGTTGGGTTCAAGGAGTCCTCAAACTAATGAACCCAATGAAGATTTATCTCACCAACTTGAGTGGTCTACCATGGAGAACAAAGTAAAGTGATGACACAAGAGATCCAATCAAGTTATTCTCCAAGAAACCCTTGAGTGACAAAGGAACAATATGACACCCAAATCCTTTGACAACTTTGAACAATGATTGAGGCACCTTCAACACACAAATGAATTTGAGGAATGACACCCTTCAATCCACAAGTTAATTTTAATAATAGGCAAATAAGTTTTGGAGAGATGGTTATATATGCTAAACCATCATTTCTTGATTCACAACTATTCCAACAAATAGAAGGCTACTTTCTTGCTTCTTAAATCCCTTCCCTACATCAAATATTGGTGGGATACTCATTGGGTGGAACATTCAAAATATTTTAAACTATATGCAACAAAACCCACTAGGGGAATTTATCGATGCCTTCAAGGAGTATTTCCCTATTGGAAACTATGAAGTCCAATGCACAAAATGGCAACCTTGCGTCAATATAAAGATTAGACTGCATCAAAGTACATTGACATCGTTTATACCCTGTATACAAGCGAGATATTAGGGGTTGTAAATGACACTTGGTTCCAAGACACCACAATGGCCTACAAAGATACATCCAAATAGAAATGGATTTTATGGACATGTTTAAGTTAGGTATTGCTTGCCATAGTGTTGTTAAAATCAAGAAGAAAAAAATGGCAAGAGGGTAAGAAAGAGTCTGGGGACAAAAAATAGCCTTGGTCAATTGAATCGATTCCTATTCATTGTGTCTCTAGTTACATGCGTTATATGAGCTCATGGGACAAAGTTTCTTTATTATTCCCCAAGAGAAGAATGAATTTGCTTTATTCTACCCTAAGAGAGGAATTCTAGCCAAAAATGTCTTTAGGTGGGGTAAAGAATCTCAACCCAACGACTAGTAATATAAGGATATGTGTACTAACCCACCAGCTAACAATAGATGCCCACCAACCCAAGAGTTAACAAGCAAGTATCCCAATAAGGTCAATATTAATCAACCCACCCTTGGACAATAAGTGGTCCAACCTAGCCTTCTTTGCAACACAGGAAGGGTAAAGGTGTCCCTAACTCTCAGAATGAAAGACGAAAAAAAGATAGATGTCCTCAATACAATTAGTGAAAGCTACATGCAAAGAAGAAGAATGAGAAGTTAAAGGACGCATGAAAGTCATGTCACCCCACAAAAATCCTTAGTACAATAATGACAATTGCCATACAAAGAGTTGTTATTGGCCAAGTTAAAAACCTTAAACTCGTATTCATCTCTAATGCCACAAGGTTCCACAGATAAGGGAAAACATATCATTGACACAAAACCCAATGTTAATCTTTGTCATCGCAAAGATCCAAACAAAGGATTCCAATGAAGGTGAGCACCTTCCCACTCACATATGTGGGTGAAGGGGACACTACATTTCATTATTGACAATGACAACCGAAATAAACTAACATCTGTAGATGTTTTCATAGAAATAAAGTTGTAAATGACATGACACCCCTAACCATACATCATAGGTTCATTGAGACAAGGACAAGATATCCACACGTCAGTTAGCAGTATCACCTACTATATAACAAACCCTTAAAAGACAAGGTATTGTCCACCTTGAAGTTTGTGATGTTTGTTTTTGACAATTATATATGTGGAAGCATAATGTTGCTCGTCGATTCATGTTTTATAGTGCCATTATCACCCTAGGATATTCACTATATAGGATACTAGAATTAGCTTCAACTATCACAATCTCGATGATCACTACTAATTAGTGTAAGAGTATACTCTCTTAGACTAGGAATTTTAACCTCTTCGGTGGTCTAGTTAAATGGAACAATGAAAATCACCACCACTGTCAAGGCCTCTAGAAGGGGTCCCTCTATGCAATATAGATAGGTAGATCATATACTAGAATAACACACAGTGAGATTCAACTAAATCTAAAAAAGCATCTCTAGCCTCCTAAGTAAAGCATGAATTGATTTCATACTAAGTGCCCCCTACCCAATGGCCCTATATATAGAAGCACTCTTCTAAATAATAAGGAGATCAAACCTCATATTCAAGAGTCGATACAAAAATTTCACATTCTACTGAGCTTCTCATCTTGTGATACCCTAATATGTTGTTTCATAAGAAGGACGAGCCATGATAACTCTATGTTAACTACGAAGCCTTGAAAACAATAAAAACTAAAAACTAGTATTGTATCCCCCAGAGTAATTAGTTGCTCAATCAAATCAAAGATGCCTTGTTTTCCAACAAGATTGATCTTAAGTGAAGGTATCACAAAATCCCAATAGATCCAACCAATGTGTGTAAGATGATCTTCAAGTCTAAAGAAGGTCTCCTCGAATGGTTAATCATGTCATTTGTCTTGACTAACGTGTCATTAATGTTCAGAAGGATGATGGATGATAGCCTTGATGGTTATCTAAAGCATTTATGAGCCGGGCATGAGACCTCTTGATCCGGATTTATGCGTGAACGAAATGAAAGAATATATACAGAATCATAATAATAGACATTTTGCAAAGATAACAGAGATACAGTAAAAACATATTCTATTAAATGGCGGAAATAGAACAGACTGTAATACAATTGCTAGAATGGTGGTAGCTATCTCTGAGAAGAGATGTGGCTGCTACGCTCATTCGTGCCAAGCTGAATACAAAATGAGGCCAAAGGGGCCTATTTATAATAAAAATGAGGTGAGAACCCCAAAAGTCCCAAAACATAACCCTAGAAGATGAACCGTCATAAAGTTTGCGGCCCCACGGTGGTAAGTTGAACAGTCAACTTCCCGGGGTCATAACTTTTGCATACGATATCCGATTTGGGCCTTCGATAGCTTGTTGGAAAGGTCTATCTAAGATTTACAACTTTTGGTCAGCCAAATGCATGCCAATGACAACCATTTGGCCCCGAATCTCCAAAAAACGTCATTTAAGGCCTCAAAACGGCCCCGGAAGTTTAGGACTCGAAAAACTGCCGAAAAATGACTAGGACTGCCACAATGGACAATTGTTTTGAGCCAGTGGAATAGGTGGGTGGCCACCGATCTCCATCTGGATCACCTCTCCCTTTAAGATGGGAAGGTCATGGGTGTGTCTCTCTTGATCCCCTCAAGGTTAGGTTCTGTAATTAGGGTTGAAGGTTTACCCTATTTACCATTAATGGATCATGGCAAAGTACTCCAATGGTTTTCCACCAGACCATTCCTAAAAGGATTTTGTAACCATTCACTAATTCTTTTGTGATTACATATCTCGTTCGCATACCCACCTTCAAAAGAACCCAAGACGAGCTCATTTGGAATGTAGAGAATACAATATCTATGGTACATCATGGATGAGTTTGACATGCATGTGGATCCAACAAAGATCCAAGACATCTATGACTCGCCAACCTTGAAGGAACTAACAACGTTATATAGCTCCTTAGTCCTCGCCAACTTTAATTATAGATTCATGTTGGGGTTCTCCCATAATCTTGGTCCTCGAGCCAAGGGACAAAAGTGGAGATAAGTCCAAGTTTGTTTGGGTCAAGTCACAATAGAAAGCATTATAGTATATGGATCACCATTGTATGACATCGGTCTTGATTCTTCCATATTCACAACAAATGTTCAATAGTAAGATAGACATCTTAGACTATGTTGTCACTTTAGTGCTCATGCAATGTGTACATTCGATGCTCTATCATATTGAGACACTCTCTAACATGGTTCATAGATACCCCACTTATAACAAGGGATCATACTTCATTATCCCAAGCCTTCTAGTGGTGGGAGCATCATATTCTGGAAAAGGAAACAATCATCTAACATTTACCATATGCCTCTTCAATTTATGCAAATATACGGCAAGTTGTAAAATGATCGTCATCAAAAGTGGTCTGCATACCTTCAAAAATTCCATTTAAATATAAAGTACAGGAAGGGAAGCACCAATCTAATAGTATACAATTTCCTTAGTTTACCTTTAGTTTTGGCATTGACAATAATCCCCAATTATCATGGACACTAGACTTCAGGATGGCCCCAACAGTATGGCAATGATCTTGACCTTGTCATTACATACTAGACACTAGTTGCAATTAAACATGTTCAAGACTTTGACCTCTAGGATGGAATTTTGTGACAATTGGACTATATATGTGTTCCTTTAAGGGAGTGTGAATATATGATTTAAGAGGCATACTACACTTGATTAGTAGGGAATTTTAGTGTGGAGAAGACACTAGCAATGTTGTATAAGTGCTTATACTAGCAAAATATTTGACATGACATCAACAAATATATTGGATCATGCACTACATTTTCCATTGCTAAACTTGCATTCAAGAAACAAGGACTATACACTCCTCTACCCACTTTAGATAAGCCTTGGGAGTCAATATCCACTACATGTGCCATTGCAATCAAGAATCAAGGACTATACACTCCTCTACCCACTTTAGATAAGACTTGGTAATGATTATGGTTTTGTGGTTGTCGATCAATTCTCTAATATGGAAATTTTGATGCCTTACAAGAAGAGCGTCATGACAAAATCCACTGTTAAATTATTCTTCGAGCATGTTTGTGTTCATTTTTATTCCTATATACCATTGCTTTTTATAGGGACAACAAGATCATAAGTATCTTTTGGCCCATGATTGATAAAAAACTTATGAAACCAATCATCTTACATCACAATACCAATGGATAGAGAGGCGTAGTTAATATGATGATTGCACATATCCATATAATTTACAAATCTAAGCCTTAATATCAAGGTATGTAAACCTTCCTTATGTTCATCACAATTACAACATAACTTTTCATAGTTTTATTGGCCACAACCCTTTATAGGGGTACTTGGGGTTCTATCCATTTGCTCTAATTAAGGTTTATGTACCCATCACACCAATGTAAAGGAGTCCTCCCATGCTTAGAAAGAAGTAGACAAAGAAATAAAATTCATCGATCAGATATAGTGCATCCAACAACAAGTTCATATCATTTGATAGAAAGCCAATGCCAAGTACAAAAAGGAACATGATCAATAATAGATTCCACACAAGTTTTAAGTTGGTGACAAGGTATGGTTACATTTGTAGAAAGAGTGACTCACAGGTCCCCATAGGAATTTCAGACCACTTTGATATAAGCCTTACACCACCACTATGGTTACGAATGAGAATGATTTTTAATTTATTCTTCCACCATTTCTGAGCTTACACCCTATCTTTAATGTCAAGTTGCTTCAATCATACTTTTTTCCTATATTGGACACCTTAGAAGTGGTGAAGCACTTGAACCATATACAACTCAACCCTCCATGCACTGAACAAACTATAATGAGCTAGAGCATTGACAACACAACGAAGAATGCCCATAAAAAATGCATACAATTATATTGGGTTGTCAAAGTAGGGAAGCTACCTCACTAGAGAAAGTGGTTCACTAGGAACCATAGTCAATAGAGGCTTGTCCATTTGACAAAAGAACTTGACACAATGGGGACCGTTTATTTCCAAGGGGGAACAAGTAATATAGGGGGGCATTTGGGTTTTCCATTGTCTAAAACATAGTCCTAATCCTTGTTAGATTTACAACAATTTTGCGGTTCATGAACTTCCAAAACATTTTTTGGACTCTTTCGATGTGTTCAACAACCATAAATAAGAGACACATAGAGCTTGAAATATGATTTTAATGACTCAAAGAACACTAAAAACAAAGTTCCTATGCAGAAGTGAAGGCCCTAGGAAGTTGGCATACAAACTAAGATATGTGTAGACTACATTCCTTTGCCACCTCAAATCCTAGGGTTAAGGTTTCAGTATTTTATGGTTTTTAGCACTATGATCAAATATAGTTTCAACCTCGTGTATTGATGGATTTTTTTATGAATAAGCATAGTTTTCATATCTCTTCTTAAAAATAAGATATTACAATTCTAGCCACTTTGTATCGCTATATACATTGTAGTATTTTTCATTAATTGATTCATTAATAGAATTTAGTTTTCACTATGATACTTTGCTTTTAGTAATGCGTTTTGTATTATCTTTGCAATAATTTAATATTTCATTTCGTTCTCAATCAAATTTGGATTAATCAAGGCCATCCAAATGATGTCAAGAGGCATTAATCTGCCTTAATAACATTATAGATCAACTCTCTTAAAATTTCTCTTACCTTGTACAAGTTCCATTATTGAGACCTCTTGTAACTCTCAATTGTTTTAGATTTGTCTAGTTCAACTCTCATAAAATTTATGTATACCTTGAACCAGATCCATCATTGAGACCTCTTGTATCTCTTGATTTTTTTAGATTGAATTTTATGACCAAGTTAGATAGATGCACCATTGATGGAATGGATACTTTAATGCCCATTGTTTCCATAATTTCCATAAAAAAAGATCCTTTATAATGAAAGAGGGTTTATAGGGTATGTTTGTTTCTTCCTAATTTGTCTTCTCGTTGGTTGGATGGTGGCAATAGGAATACTGCAATTGCAAATATATTCTTTTGTTTTGTTTCCACAATTGCAAATATATTATTTTGTTTTGTTTCCACTATTGTTGTTTAATTAAAAAAAAAAGTGTGTGTGTTTTGGATTTTTTGGGGGGTATAGTATATATATTCTTCATCCAATTATATGAAGAATATTGTACAACACATTTTTACTTTAATATTGAAGATTGGATTGTTAGGTATCTAAATGTGAGTTGAGAGTGGGTTGAAAGTGAGTTTTATAGTAGTTTCTTAAGAACAATTTGAGTGGATCATGAATGTTTTTTTTATTATTCGGTTCATTATATCATTTCATGTCATTGAAAACTTTGTAGAAAATTTAAATATTATTATTGAGTCATTTCTTGTCATTTCATTTCTCAATGAAGTGAATCTGGGCATCTTTGAAAACATAGGTGTAACTTTGATCAAATTTGTTATATAATCTCATGTATGGTAGTTGCTTAGTTGCTTATAAGTTGTAGTAATAGTAACTGTAATATTTATAAACATTTATTTAATATAGCCATACCAAAACTTTACTCACAATTTACAATTATTTAGTAACAATTTGAATTTTCACAAAAGATATACATAATTAGCAACTTTGCATATGTGAGGTGCTAAAAATAAATTCCTGAAGTCTCTAAATTACTAGATAGTTGTATTGACTATAACAATGTCCTAATGTTTTTGGTTTGTCTAGTGATGTTCTACCTACATTTAGCGATTTTCTATTCATAATTGCTCCATTTCAAATTCAAGTAATTTTGGAAATTAACACACAATTTTTTCACAAAAGAATAAATATAAATTTTAATTGTGGAAAATGGGATGGGGATTCCACATAAGAGATCCTATTTACTTAAGGTTAAAGGTCAACTAAACTGTAGAGAAATAGATTGAAAATGAAACCAAGAGAAAGAATGAGATTGTGTCAAGGATACTTTTATTAAGAAGATGTTGATCAAACATTGACTAAGAAAGGTAAGAAGAAGATGACCTCCCAATATTGTAGAGATCAAATCATATGGAGAATGCTTGTTAGAAGAAGGATAAAGACCTTGAATATAAAGTCAAGAACCTTGAAGGAGATGTGTCAATTGGATGGTTGACCAACTTGCAACACTGAATTTATTAAGGTAAGATAGATAACTAAATGGTTTCTATTAGTACTTACCAAGCCTTGCATGCTCACACTTCTAAAGTGAGTGAATTGTTAACTCTAGTTGTACCCACCACATGACTAAAGGTTATTATCTCTTTTCTTCATTAACTAAGGGTATGGAAGAATAAATATTTGTGGTATATTAGTGTGCACTTATTGTTGTTGATTGTGTCAATATTGAATATTAGAATGGTGTAATAAAGTATGCGTGTTAATTTGTTGCTTGTACCCTAATTAACTCATACTTACAAGAAGGTTGAAATTTGGCTAGATCAATTCATTGTGAAAGATATGCTCAATAATTTTGTAGTTATTGTTGAGGGTATTCTTGACCCTAAGGACAACGTTTACAAGTTCTGAAATTTTCTTAATAAGGATATATAACCAATTGCACTCATAGTCAAGACTAGTGACCATAACATAATTTGGCATGAAAGACTCATATATTTGAATTTTCTAGAAGTATGAAACTAATGTGTACTGGACTACCAAAGGTTGTTCACCTCAATGGTGCATGTAAAGGGTGTGTGCTTGAAAAACATCACCAAACCACATTTTAAACAAGGAACACATGAAGAACAAAGGCTCAATTGGAACTTGTCCATAGTGACTTTTGTACCATGTACAACCATCAATAGTAGGTGTGACGTATATTTTGACTTTCATCCAAGACTTTTATAGGTATACTTGGGGTGCATTTCTTAAATAATAAAGATCGTGTCTTTAAAAATTCAAAAACAATAGGGCATTGGATTAAAATCATTGTAATCAAATTGGGAAATGTTTAAGATATGCCAATGGAGGAGAATATGTGGGCAAGCTTAGGTCTTTCAAAGATACTTGTCACATAATGTTATCTCTTGGTAGAGATCTATCCCTTACACACTATCAACATAATGGCATTGTTGAAAGGAAGAATTGAACCTTGGTTATAATGGCATGATGTTTTCTTCAAGGCAAGGGAATGTCGACTAGTTTTGGCCAGAAGCTATCTATTGTTTAAATTATCTTTTGAACTTTATTTCAACTAAATATGTGTGGAATATGAATCATATTGAGAGATGGAGTGGGATAAAACATTTGGATGGATAGAGTGAGCTAATATTCTAGATGATAAGAGGAATAAGTTCGATGCAAAGAGTCATGCTTGTATTGTCACGGGTTGCTCAAAAGAGATGAACGCATGCATATTGTTTGATCTAGTCAAAAAATAAATTATTTGTAGGATATATATTGTCTTTGATGAGAAGACTTCAGGTATTACTATGTTGAATTCCTTTCATGGGTTGTTAAACAATGACATAATAGAAATTTTGAAGGCTTTTGGATCCACTCACTAGTACACAAGTTTTCATTTGGACAATGGAATCATGTACCAAACCAACTTGCATTTGATCTCCCCCAATAGAGTTGGAAAGAATCTTTAGAACCCCTAATCATTCCACTTGTAGTTATTTTGATGCAAGAACTCCTTCTACAAGATACATTTGTATTCCCAGATGGGCAACTATGACAATTGAAGTTGCTAGTGTTGATACAAGAGATATAAATAACTCAAGGAACATAACAATTCAAAAACAATGTGGTAGTGTTGCTATAATGGCACATGTGTTATAGGCATGTGGTCTTGATATATATGTAGATTCACATGCTCAACCTAAATGGGAGAATGTTATGGCTTATGAGTATCATTCCTTGATGAAGAATAAAACATGGGATTTAGTTCCTCATTTGTAATGAAATAATGTGGTAAAATATTGATGGATCTACTAGACCAAATTCACATATGAAGGTGTTGTTGAAAGGCATAAGACTCACTTGGTAGCAAAGGTATTTTCTTGGCAAGAATCCATTGACTACACTGAAACCTTTTCCCTTGTTTCAAAGATGAATTGATTTATGGAGCACCACCCACACTTTGAAAGGGATGGTAGTCTTGCATATTTAATAAAGAAATCCTTGCATGGTTTGAAACAAGCCTCTAGTGCATGGCATGAGAATACTAGCTATTTTTTCCTCACTCATTGTTTCACACGCTATGAATCAAATCATAGTATCTATGTTTAACATGCAGTTAATGGTGAAACTTTAGTTATTGCTTTTTATGTTGATGGTTTAGTCATTACTAGAAGTAATGTTGCTTTAATTATGGGTTTGATGAAACAATTAACAAATACCTTTGAAATGTCTGACCTTGATGTGTTGCATTTTGTTCTAGGCATCCAAGTCTTACAAAGGATGAAAACACCTTTATTTCTCAAACTAAATATGTATTGAATCAATTACAAAGGTTCAAAATGGAACATTATAACTTGTGTGCTACACCTTACCAATGAAGTGTGAAGCTAACTAAAGAGAGTGACTCTTTGAAAGCCAATGCTAATCATTATAGGAAACTTGTTGGTATTCTTATTTAGATAACCCATAGTTAGCCTAATATTTGATTTGATGTTACTGTGATTTCTAGGTTCATGCAAGATTCGAGGGAAAGCCACTTGAATGCCAAAAAAAAAAATTCTTGTTATATCAAGGGTACTTCAAATACCAACTTGGTATAAAATATTGCAATAATAATATGAACCAGTTGGTTAGATACACCATCTCATATTGGGATGGAGATGGAGATGGAAGGAATTCCACATCTGGCTATGTGTTTCATCTTGGCTTTGGAACCTTAGTTTAGTATTGTAAGAAGTAGAAAGTAAGTCCTCTTTCAAACACAAAAGAATACTATTGAGTATTGGTTTTGCTAACATAGAAGTAGTGTGCATTCACCATCATGTAATTGAGCTTAGATTTCCTTTTGAGGAATCAACTATAGTGTATTGTGATAATTAAAGTGCAATATAGATGGTTGAGAATATTGTTACTCATAGTGAGATGAATCACATGGAATTTCATGCTAATTATTTGAGGTAGTATGTATAGTACATTGTTATGTCTCTTATTTATTATGGGATAGACAATTAGATCATTGAAATCTTCGTGAAGCCCATAATAAAAGCTAAAATTTTGAAACTTCATAATATTCTCAAGCTTTAGGAAATTACAAATATGGGAGGGTGTACAAAGAAGATAATTTCACATCCTGAATCTCTAGAGAATTGTGTTGATGGAGGGGGGAGGGGGGAGGGGTATTAAAACAAAATGTTTATCACACCTATGGATATTTTGGGTGCGATTAATCAACAACTAATAATTAAAGGTTGATTGTGAGAGTCAACTGGTATGTTAGGTCAACTAAGACAATTGACTAGTGTGTAGATCTATGCATAAAACAATGAGTTTGGTGCATGCCCTAGCCAATAAAATTTTACTATGTCTTCCTCACTTCAAGGAAATTAGTTACAGTTTAGGCTATATATAAATGGTTTTATGGATTGGTCTAGAAAGTACTTGTGAAATCAAGTTTGTGTGTGTTTCTATATATCTTGATCTATATTCGCTCGCGATTTAGTACTATAATGGTGTATTTAGACACCACTTCCTTTTGGAATGTGTAGCTATTCAAATTTACTAACTCCCTAATTCTTCAACATTTAATTTATATCTTTGATGTTTCCCCCAACCATATAATAAGAGATTCTACATTGAAGTAACACAAACTTGGACCACTCATGCTTCTCCATATATATTGCCACTAAATCATTATGCCCATGTAGAAAAGTGATTATCTTTAGGAGAGAAACATTGAAGGGTCAACTGACCCTTCTATGTATGATTTTTAATTAAAATCATTTCCCCCACTCGTCAAAGACTTTTCGTGTATATAAGAAAGAGAAAGGGTTGGTTGACCTTCTAAAAATTATTTTAAATTGTAAATTTTCCTCGTGTTGATAGGGAAAATGTTTCCCTATGAAAAATACAGGGGTTACCCCTAGTGAAAGGTCCCAATTAGAACCAACATCATTTGGAATAAGGAATCCATCTTAATTGTGTCCTAACAACCATTATGGTTTGAGGTTTTATAGGTTGCAACCCGATCCATCATTTCAGGTTTTGAGCCGCAATATATAAAACATAGGCAATCTAAGGTGTAGAATGCATAATGATGCTCGAGTTGACTAACCGAACCAGAAATGTGAAGACAACACCCAATATGTAAATGTTTTGACCTTCAATAAATAGTTACTATTGAGCAAGAACATAAACATAAATAATTAGTTGCACACCATAATAATATGAAAAATGAATAGTTGATTACAATATTGTATTCAAGGATATAGGGTAGCATTCTAGAGACACAATAGAGAAAGAAATGTTACTTCTATAACAAAACAACCAATATTATAGAAAAAAAAATTGACAACAATTATGGAACACTACAACCTAGCAGAAAAATTTCCATGCATCGAGGTCCCACAGTTGAAATTGGCCTCCAACATAGCTACTCCCACAATGGATTCTCCTTATTGGAACTTTTCAAAAAGAATATTACATTAATATTACAAGTAGAAGTTCCCTCAGTGAAAAATCTGCTCTCCAGTGCTAAAAATCCCTCCTATTCAAATGAGGTCAAGTGTGCATTTTATATAGAATAAGAATGATTCTTTGTTTTCTAATGGTATTTGGCCTTCTAGATAACTCTTATTTTTCCAATGAACTTTGGTCTTCTAGGCCACTCTTGGTTTTCCAATGGCCTTTGGCCTTCTATGTGACTCTTGGTCTTCCTCCCCAACTTTTCAAATTCCTCACTAATTTTTCCCTTTGAATATTGTATAATCTTTTCTTTCATGAGATTAATTCACATGCTTTTTTTCATTTTCCTCATTTGAATATCCAATACATGTTTGAAATAATGAAATACATGCATGCTTACTTTTGAAATGCTGAGGATTATAATTCCTCTTCTTAATATTTTGATATGACCCAAGGGGGATATTGGTTCATAACTTATTTCTTCAATAGGGCATGTAATTTATGTGTGTTTCACATATCTATCACAAGTCTTGTTCCTCTATAATCTGGTTGTATGTTTGCTTCCATTTAAGTGCTCTCCTTTCAATGTCCATTGATCCCTCTCAACATCAATACCCAGGTAACATAAGTTAAGAATATATACAAGATTAAAATTCTACTTTAGTGATTTGTATTCTACCTAAAGAAGTCGAATGGAAACTTAATAAGGTCTTAAAGTTTACTTCCATGAGTCCAATGACCTTTGTTGCATTTATTTGTGTTACCAAGTTTATGGGCCATTCCATAACTCAACTTGGTCCCTTTTCGCCACAAACAATGTGCCCCACTTTTTATTTGCAATTTCAGAACCTTTTATTAGGTCTAATGAGAAAATTTATAACATTAATGTTGCAAATATCTCCTAGACCTTTTCAACAATATAAAGAACACCCAAAACAAAGGTAAGAGTCAAAAGTTATGAACGAAACTCCAAGGTCACATTTTGTAGTGTCATCCAGTTAGTGACCTAATCCTTTAAAATGTTAGCTAGATAGAGACCTAATGCTCTGAAATTTCATATAGTTATGGCCCCAAAACTCCAAACTTCGACCCTTAGAGGGATTAACCTTTGAAATATTAGTTGAATTATGGTTTAAAGCTTTGACATTTCAGCTAATTTGGGCCTTAAGATTTGATATTTAATCTAATTTGAGCCTTTATCTCTTACATTTCAACCCATTTGAGCCTTAATTTATGATGTTTCGGTTAAACTAAGGCATAAAGCTTTGATTTTTTAGCCCATTAAGGACATAAAGCTCCAAAGTTCAACCATTTTGTTAGATAAGACTCCTTTATTGGTGATGTATCGCTAGATAAAGTCTTTCCTTAGCCAATACATTGATGAAAAATAGTTTTTATAAGAAAAAATGATTGTTATAGAAACCGATTTTCAAGCAAAAAAATGCGAGGCAAAAGTTTTGCAAGGATATTATCTTGAAAATTCTTAAGTGTTTGATCACTTTTCTTAAAGGCCAACTTAGATGCTTTAAAAAAGGACAGTACTAAGGGTCATAATGAAACTTTTATATGAAGGGTCATAATGAAACTTTGATATGAAGGGTCATAATGAAACTTGGAAAGTTAAACCTACCATTATAGGACCAATCGACACTTAAGTGGCCCTAATCCCACCCTAATGACCCTAATGGCATATGGGTGACCCTAATGGAATCAGAGCATCCCTAGTGACATCCAATTGTTCCTAGGTACTCTCCAAATACTCCTAATGTCATTTTAAGTGTCCCTACTAGTTGTTACAACCCTTGAATCAGATGTTTGAGTCATTCATAATTGATGATCTCACCTCATAACAAGCTACCAACTATTTGCAACTCATTTTCACTGAGAAATCATGGTTTTGAGGGAACTTGCACCTTTCCTTCATGTAGGGAATGTGTGCACATTCCTTTCCTTTTGGAAAGTAGTTTGTTCATAAAAAGTATTTAAAAACCTTGAAAGTCTTGAAATTGAAAGGTTGGAAATGTAATTTTTTGGTCTAACTCCTCAAAACCACCCTCCAGTTGTCTCAACTATGTCAAAAAATGTATAAATAAGACATTTATGGAAGAGATGGTGGGTACAAATAATTAATACTATGATTATGCTGGAAGAATTAGTTCATATTTCTTGAGTCAAAAATTTAGGCAGGTCCCCAAGTTACATGGCTTGGGGAGTTGTTGAGGTCTCAACAAATGTCAACACATTGGGAAAAGCTAGAATATATGATGTTACAATTCCCTGTAAACGTTTTTTTTGTAAGATAGTAACCACAAGGTTTTGAACCGGTGACCTTATGCAAGGAGTGCCTTAATAGTACACCCATTCAATATATATTCTATGCCTCATAAGAGATTTCAAGTAAACTTTTAAGTGTAAAGGCGTCAACTTATTTTTCCAATCGCTAAGGAATATAGTAGGTCACGGGTCCTTGTGAACCTGTCTCGCAACACTACCAATGATTATACTTGCACATCCATTTTGAGAAACCACATCCATTGTATGGAATATATGTTGAAGTTCATCTTTGTGTAGTGTAAATAAAAAAAGTTGTTATAGTCTACGTCCTAGTGCTTGATAGATCTGGGATTAAAATATTTTCACCAAGCACCATTTAATATCCCTAAGGTGTTTCTCCACTACCCATGGGTGTCCATATCCCTGACAGAGTCACCACAACATCACAAACATTCCCTTGCTTCTAGTGAGAGTCCATAACCCCAATGGAATTATCTTTGTATCCCTTTTCTAGCTAGACTTCCTTTCCCAACTTTTGCACTTATTTGTTTGTCCATGACTAAAATTTGGATGGGGGAAGTAGTGGATTCACGATACTTACTAGGATATTTTCCTTCTATTGGGATTTAATTGAGCTCTTGAATACCTGGCTATTTGTAAGTCCATTTTAACTTTTGACCCTTGGGATTTCAAATTTTCACCCTTCTCGTGATCAACTTTATTAGTGAGTGTGAGAAGGTGGAAACAACACATCATAAATGTTTTCAAATTGGATGTGAGGATGGCCATTCCCAACCATTAGAAGTGTCTCTGGTCCAACCACCGATGCTATATTTTCCTTATTCTTAGGACTTACAACCTATATATTTAATTATTTTTTGGCCAATTCAAAGAGAAACGTAGGATTTTGAAGTTTGCACTCCATGTGTGATCAGTGCATGGTGTCTAGAGAAGATCAAGACATCAAAGTAGTTGTTTCCAAAGTGAGAGAAAAGGGATCAAAATGTACAGTCTGTCACAATCCAAAAGTTAAGGAGAAATTAATAGAAAATGCAAGTTTTCTTTTGGGGATGAAAGATTTTCAAGGAAAACCTTGTAGCGACATTTAGATGAAAGGGTGGAATATAGATCCAAATTGTACTATTACAATAAAAATATCAACTTGGCTTGAAACATAACATAATTGAAATACCAAACCTTTCATAAATGATGACTGAAATATCAGCAGTAAATTATGAAAATACTTTGAAAAAGAAAGCGAGAATATCAATTCTACATGTGGTTTCAAAAAATTCATGGGTCATAAAGAAACAATTGTTCATGTATCCTCTTGGAAAATACTAACCCCTGTGAAAGACTATACACAAAATAATTCACCCAAGTTGGCTTTGGCACTAGTCTATTTGAGAATTGATTTTCATTTTTTGTTTGCTCGGTTTCTAATGGTTAATCTTTGTGGACATGCATTCTAGTATGGTTAAGAACTGGAAATCATCTCCTCTTGTTATGATTGATTCTTTGCTTCTTTTAGTTCCTCTTGCACTTAAGGAGTCTGAGATGAAAGTAAGATCCATTAAGGTATAGGTTTACTAATTCAAAAAGGTCTTAAGAGAACAAGTTATCTAAATGAAATCTAATGCTTACCAACCGAGACAACCATTCTCTACATTCTAATTATTTGAATATGATGATTTTAGCTTGGAAACGTGGATTTCCAATGAAGACATTATGACCTTTCTATGGAAGGGTCTCTACTATGAACCCAATAGGAATGAGGTGTCTAACATGTCTTAGATAACCACAAGCATGTCCATGTCAGGTCAATGTTTTAGAGTATATCATAATCAGTTCAAGTCAAGCATGTGATGTCAAATAGACATTTGTACCTGCATAAGAAACAACATTCAAGGCATAAGGCATGTTTTAATTATCATAGGAGACATGAAAACACTGAGAACAAAAGATCTGTAGAAAATTTCTACGCATGATACAAAACAATTTATAACAAAGTTTCCAATTGTTAGGCTCTGGGTGCATATCAAAATTTCCAAGGAACATGCTACATCTCTTCTTCAAATTATGTCCTCCAAAATAAGCAATCCTTCCTATCTTAAACCAATTCCAACGTACCAAAATTAGATTGAAATGGAGTTGAATTAAGACATCCTTCAAGTAAGGACATGATTGACAAGGAATTATTGTGACAAAACCTCAATCGAACCTCCAGTCAATTTTGCATGAATTTATTCCTAAAATAGGTGTATAAATATTGGTAGAAATTAAACGCTTGAATTAACAAGAAGGCCATACCAATTTGGATGCTGAAAATCTATTCTTGCATCTTACCAATTTCGTGTTGCTTGGATCATAATAGAGAAGGAGTGTCAACTCTCTTGAATTTTCTTATATTTGTGGAATCTTTTGAGAACATCAAGAAGTGATTGTAGTAACCATGAATGTTAAGAAAGAGTATGAGACAATGAACATACTTGATCATGTTGTTCAATTGGTTTTTTTGGAGTGATTCTTAACAAAATCAACCTTTTATCCTCCTTGATAATTGGTTGTGTATATGATTTCCCCCTTTCCCTAGGTTATGAAATATTATTGGAGATGTGGCAATCCCATAGGAAAATTTATATCACATATCTCTTACAAGAGGTAAATGTTCTTTTTCATTTAGTGTTTTCAAGATTTCAATTTGCAAATGCATCCTTGTTTCCCCTAAATCATAATTTATTTTGTGAGAGAAAATATCAGTCTTGAAACCATCAACTATAATTGTGGAATTATAGTCTCAAATGAACTAACCTTATTTTCAGGAAAGGACATTTTCAGATCAAGGCATGAAAAATCCAGAGACAATAACATTTTGAAAGAAATGGAAACTATCCATCCTCTAAGGAGAATCATCAATCTTGTGTGCACTAGAAAGTCATAAACACTGTAAAAATCATGAAGCATTACACAAAATTTATTAAAAAAAATAGAGGTGATATGTACAAAGTTGTAAATTTGAAAAATTGTGCACATGGGAGACTCGTATACAACAAAGGAATGCAAACAATTGTCTTCAAATAATTTAAACCACTTCTAATTGTATCTTTAGATAATATCCTTTTGTTCATGTTTGCATCACTGGAAAATTTGTATGTTGATCCACCTAATTTGAAAAGTAACAAATATCACCTTTTACTGAAGAGTCAATTTGATGTGTCAAAGTTCTACGATCAATGCTTGGTGAAGTTTATCAATGATTCTCAAGGCTTTGTGTCGAAAATCCTTACATAAATCTAGCATGAAATCATTTCAAGGAAACATTGATACATTTTACATACTCGATGTATCACAAGTTGTATTTCAAAAAAAAACTTGGTCGGTCTATGGAATTGTTCAAACAACCAGACCAAATGACAAGCTTCAACAAGATCCTTGCATAAAACTTTGCATGTTAGACAAAAAGTGATCAATAAGTCATATTAAATTGTCGATGAGATAGGCCCGATGCATCGAAAGATGTTAAAAAAAATAAAAAATTTCAAACAATCTACAACTAACCAACCTAACTAAAGAAATCAAGAACAACTACTTATGCTGAAAACAAATCTGAATTAAATGAAAATGTAGTTGTACAAGCTAATGAATAAGAGGGCTAATTAACTAAATCAATGAGCATACAATTGAATTTATTAAATAATTTATTAAAGCAATAAATAAATCTATTGGTCCTACTCCTATCATAACCTACATTGTATGTTCAACCTCATGTAAAATCATAAATCCATTGTAACCATCATAGGATGGCCATACCTATTAGGATGTCAGAGTGAAATATAGGTATGAAAAATTGGTAAGGTGAGTGTTGTCTTCTCACAAGCATTGTGGTAGTAAAAATATTGTTCTTGGTAGAGAATACATGGTGGCATGAAGGATTTGAAACCCATGAGGATTCCATCCATGGTTCCACAAAATCATTAAAGCAATTATTGTATGATTGAGCATCAAGATTGTAACACAACGATTGATGACCAACCTTATCTATCTTGTTATTATAACACACATAATAAATGAATGATTTATGTTTTGGTAATGCTTATCCATCATTTGGATATTTGGATCTCATGTTGGATTGGGATCCTCAGAGAGAAACACAAAATGTGTAGTAATCGAGATTAACTCATTTTGCTACTCTCATGTCTCAAATTGAAAAATCTCATCGAGCTTTACTATTTAAGAAGAGGAATCCTCTCTATTACATTTGCATGTGTTTTCCATAGGTGTATCATTGTTAATATCTTTGATCAATCATGAATTAGCCTCCTATTTATTTCTCAGGTTAATTGAGGGTTATCATTTGCATAGTCTCAGATGTTGTTGTTGTTGTGCAACCTTTTCCAAGTTAATATGTTCCTGCACAATTCTATATGTTTGGATCTAATACCATGCTCAACTAACACTTGATATTTCCAAAAGATCGAACACCTTGAGAAATTGTTCACACAAACATACCATAGATCAACACATTGATGTTTTATGCGGTTAAACCCCTGAGAGAGGAAAACAATCCATAACCCCAACCAAATATCTACTTGATGCAATATATTAATGCAAAGGAAAAAATATTTTACATATGAGTTTCTCACAATTGATCATCAAGCAAATGAACCTATATGCTCTTTAAATAAAGATTATTGACCAATCAAGCGCTAAGCCAAGGATCTATAGCTGGTAAGATCGAGGCGAAGATGAACCGTCAGATCACTCTATATCTATAACATATAATGACTGTCAAATTACAAAAGTACACACACACATTGAAGAAAACACACTACCTAAAGGCACACTATACCAAGTTGATCTTAACTAACTCCTAAGTGTCTAAATATCCTAACATTACCCCCTTAAGAACAAATTGGGATATAACTGAAGGATTTACAAAAGTGATACAATAGCAGGAAGGAGGCATTAGAGCCTATCCCTCCTTAATGACAAAATTATGATCTTCTAACATAGATCTAAGTTTAGAAAACTTTACTTTTATAAGAGACTTTGGGAAGATGTTTGCAACTTGATCAATAATGTGATCTTGAACAATATTTCTGATGAAGTGCATATGTATATCAATGTGTTTCTTGTGTTGATGTTGAACCATATCTTTAGTGAACTTAATGGCACTTGAATTGTCACACTAAAGGGTAGTCGGATGTTGTCGCTCAAATCTAGACTTTAAAAGGATGTATCGAAACCAGGCTTCTTGACTTGCATTAATTTTGGTTTGTTACTCTGATTCTACTGAAGAAAGAGAAAGAGCTTATTGTTTCTTACAATCCCAAGTGACAATTCTGGAACCAAGACTGAAAACATAACTTGCAGTAGATTTTCTATCATCTTGGTCATCGACCAATCTGAATCAGTGAAACCAACCAACAAGGGAGTCTCCCCTAAATTATAATGAATCCCAAATTGAAATATACCACATATGTATCGAAGTGTCTTTTTTATTGTTTTTTCTAATGGATTTCATGGGGTGTTTGCATATACTAGGAAACAATACCAACAACAAAGGAAATATCAGGATGGGTTTGAGTCAAGTATAAAAGACTTCTAACTAACTAACAATATAAGATAACATTTACTTTGGGTGTAGTGAAGGTGGTAGAAAGTTTGACTCTTGATTGGAAGGGAGATGAGGTTGGTTTACAATCATTAATATGAAATCCATGAAGAATATCACAAGCATACTTAGACCAAGAAATAAAAAAATCCTTCTTTGGTTTGCAACACTTGAAAGATAAAAGAATAATGCAAATGTCATAAGGCTATCATTTCAAATTTCTTAATAAGGATGGATTTCACATGGGTTAAGAGGTTATGATCACTACCAGTAAGAATAAAGTCATCAACATAAAGAACAAGGATTATGAGAAGGTTTCCTACTTTTTTGGTATATACATTGGGGGTTAGAATGACATATAGAAAAACCAGTGTCAAGGAGAAAGCTATCCATTTTGGCATGCGAAGATTTAGGAGCTTTTTTAAGGCCATAGAGATATTTCTTAAGGCAAAAAAAAGGTTGGAGTCATTATGAACATAGTTAGGAGGTTGTTCCAAGTTAATATATTCTTATGAATCCCCATCCAAGAAGGCGGATTTGACATCCATTTGATGGACCTCCCATTTATGTGAAGTGATAAGGTTAAGAACAAGGAGAATGGAGTTCATTTTGGTGATAGGAGAAAATGTTTCATTGTATTCAATTCCTTCAACTTGGGAAAATACTTTGGTAACTAACCTTGCCTTAAGTATTTCATCACTTCCATTAGATGCATATTTAGTTCGATAGACCCATTTACATCTAATAAGTTTTCCTCATTTCGAAAGAGGTACAATATCCCAAGTATCATTCTCCACTAGGGAATGGTATTCTTCATTCATTATTGCATCCTAATCTGGATGGTTAGAGGCTTTTACAAATGTCTTTGGATCACGAGTATTTGAAACTTGAGCCAAAAGAGAAGAGGCTTGCTGGAACTATGAATGTGTTCGGTGTTGATCTCTGGGATCACCAACAAGATCAACATCAACTTCACATGTTGTACAAACCCATTGATGAAGTGGTTGTGTTGTTGCAACTGGAGGAAAATGAGCAAGTGGAGGTGGATTTTCACCCTCATTGTCATCATCATCACGAAAAGTTAGAGTAGGAACACTATCAAAGAAGTTGGGTGTAGAAGGTGGCACAATTAATTGGATTCAACCCAAAATTGAAGACTTAATCGATTAGATTGGATTATATAATTAGAAATTGCTTTTAATGTGTGATTTATTCTTTCAACAACACCATTTTGTTGTGGGGTGTATGAAACATTATGTTGCATGTGAATTCCCTATGCAATGTAGTAATTTGTAAATTTATTGTTTGCATATTTTACTCCATAGCATGTTCTTAACCATTGTATTTGATTTCTAGATTGTGTTTCTACAAGGTCCTTGTAAGCTAAGAACTTGTAAAAAACTTCACTCTTAAGTTTTTAGATGTAAACCCTAGTGCATATGGAGAATTCATAATTAAAGTTAAGAAATACTTGAATCCAAATAAAAAAGCAGAAGGAAGCAGACCATAAATCACTATGAACAAGCTGCAATGGGGATGAGGCATGCCAAGAAGAATATTTTTCAAAATTGTCCCAATGATGTTTCCCGATAACACACCCGAGATAAACACCATCTTTGTAAGAGATGAGAGGAAGACCAGTCACCATTTTCGGATTACATAGTTGTTGCAATGAGTGATTGTTTAAATGACCGAATCAATTGTGTCAAAGTTTTCTCAAGTCATTGCTATGAGCAATATAAATCGAGGGAAAAGGTGACGACCCAAAGTTTTTGAATATGTACAACCTTGTAATATCATCAACAATTTGAGTTACTGGGACAATGTGCTTAGGATCTTTGATATCCTTGGTTGCAACTTCGTGAGGTGTAAACCCTAAAGTCTTATCTTCACCGGAATGTGTGATTTGATAGATTGACAACAAATTGCAGGAAATTCTTGGAACACATAATACATCATTGAATTGATCACAATATAGTTGAATTGTTCAACAAACTACAACATTAAGAGATATATAATTGCCAATAAATATTTGTTTGGTGTTACATTCATTTAGAGAATAAAATTTGTCTTTATCGATATCCATATGATAAGATGCTCTAGAATCAATCAGTCACTCATTGGAAGAAGAAGAAGGAGACACATTAAACGAAAAATTAGAAGTAGAAAGTTCATGTCCTTAAGAAGCAGAGTTAGAAGAAGAATCAAGGTTGATGTTGTGCTTCTTCATTGTTGCTTCTAAGACTTCCATATTCCTGAAACACTTAGATTCCACATGACCATACTTTTCACAAAAATTGTGATGACGCTCCGTCTTATCTTTTGATTTGGTTCCTTTGTCACCATTTGAAGGATGAGATAACTAAGAGGGTTTGGGAATCTTGTTTTTCTTTTTGTTGTGAGGATTTTGCTTCTTGGGATGTTTGGAATTATCCTTTTGTTATTCCACTAAGGATTTGCTAGATGTATTGGTAGTGATAATCACCTACAAAGATGTAATAACTTATCTTGGTCTCATATCAAAGCATAAATAAGGACCCAAGAGAGGGTTCTATATAGTTTGTCCCTAGATCAACTTATTTCATGGAGTAGCATCTAGATACAAAAATAAATAAACATGATCAAGCTCAAAAAGAATATGATAAATACATTGCTTTTCTTCCTTTTTTATGTTGCATTCTTTAACCAAGAACCTAAGGGTTTTGAAATTATATAGATAGTTTTGAGTGCAATATAAATTACTTGGATTCAAACTGACCAATTCATTTTCAACTTGGTGTCCTTGAATCTCATTGTGTTTACCAAATATGATTTCCAACTTTACCCAAGTTGCATATGGTGCATCAATTCCTAGATGGTGGAATGATAACTCATTAAATATGGGCATCTTGATTAATCCATGGGATTCAACACTTTTATTGTCCCAGTTTATTTTCTTGTCAGTATGAGTGAGGGAAATTTCTTTTCCCAAGGTAATCTAGTAAATTCCTCTAACATACTCAAATAACCTGCTAAAAATGCATAAGATCTTTTTTCCCTTTTATATGAATTAAGGTTGTGATTCTATCCGAACACCCACCCTTAATTCTAAAATGCAAACAACAATCCCTTCCGCAAGGATTATACCTTTATGCTTTCCGCATTCCGTATGAGGATTATGGGTTGTGGAAACTTAACACCTTTACACCTTTCTTTTCCCATCTTCCCTCCTTCCGACCTTCTGGCGCATATCTCAGAATTCAGAACTCTACATTCGACGAAATCATTTTCCGCCTTCCGCTACGGAAATAAAAAATTAGAAAACCAACATATCGATACCTTTATTTAACCATTTTCTGCCTTCCGCTTCTCTGCTGCAAAACTCAGAAGTCGGAAAACCTTCTTTTCCTTAGAAATTTCATCTCTTTTTCCGCTTTCCTCCTTCCACCCTTTCGCTATGGAACTCGAAAATCGGAAAACCAACATTCTACCTTAGCGTTTTTCTATTTTGCCACTTTACGGCTTTCGCCCTCCACAACGGACTTCGGGAATGCGGAAACACACTTAATTAATTTTCCTTAAAAGGCCGCACTTTGACTCTTTTACCCAGGTATCTACCCTCTCTGATCATAAGCAAGATGAAATGGAAAGTACAAGGAATAAACAGATGCAAAGCGTAGGGACATTTACAACAATAAGCTCTTCTTGAATGATCAACAAGTATTCAATCCATTCAGTACAGTCATAAGCAAACACAAGGCAAAGTTTAAGAATAACCAGAAATACTTATAAGTATTATATGTGAACTCCAATAAACTAGGGATGGTTCAACCCAGAGAAAAGCTCTAGTCCTCCCACAGGGAACTAATACATAAGGTTTAAAGGACGTGTATCTTCGATAGATCTGTGGTTGAGATTGACAGATCTACAGCTGGGAACAATTCTATTGAATGAAACTAATGCCTGAGATAAGCATTGAAAACCAGAGGTGATCATGGATAAAACACCTTTATGATCAACAACATAGTTATATCTTAGAGAAGATCAACGGTTGTGAGCCATTTCATGGGGAGAACTAGCACGAATTACTAAAATCTTGGCATGCACGAAATATTTATACAATCTGCGTTATGGTATTTGAGGTCCACCATCGATCTAGATCCGACGGTCCTCATAAATTTCGTGGGTTCAACAAACAGGGGAGTTAACAGTGGATATGGGCATGAAATTCTTGTGAAATCCAGTTCATCGCAGACTTGAAGTCCTATCTTCACTGAGCGCTAGAAGGACCATAGGTTGGGTTGGTTAGATTTAGCGGTTCGACTAAATATAGAACCGACAAAAAATGTAAGACAACCGATCTAGAGGCTTCATACAGAGGGGCCTGATGTCAACCCATTTACATCAATACTTTCATCAGCAACCCAAGCCATTCTCTCATCATTGCAACAATATGGAAACATACATTCATAACTGTACAGACACATCCTAAGCTCATAAATATGAGGAAAACATGTAATATGATGTCGACTCTTTACATAAACTATTACACCATTTGAGTTGCCATTTTCCTCAATACAGGGCATAATCATCTAAAACGAAGAGTGTGATTAACAATTTTATAAGCATCATTTCATCAGTGAAATTGTAAACCCTAATAATCATTTCATTGACATTGGAACACAAATATACACAAAACAACATACCCTGAGTTCAGAGGAATAGTAGGAACAAATCCTCAGTAAGGATACCGGTTTGTAAAAGAGCCACAATGAAAAGGGAACAACCGTAGATTAGGCACAGATCACTCCGTCCTTAATAACCCCTGAGCAAAACTATGCATGCCAAGAGTTGTCACAGTCAAACTTAGTCCAGTTATCCAGTGAGAAATCACTTTCCTAACATAGAGTTCTCACCCAACAAGTATTCCTTGTTCCAGCATACTCAACGATGTCCCGCCTCCTAGCATATGCTTCCTTATTTATAATTTTTGTTTTGCCTAGGCATTTTGCAGCTAATGACCAATTTCGTCTAGGAATTACCGCTGCCACTACATATTTGATTCCCTAGGGTGAGTCTAGCGCCATACTAGCCTCCCCATGCCTGGTGTAACCTCCCTGAGATTGAATCTTCACATCCCCCACTCTCACAAGCATAGCTTCCTCATTCAACATGGATGTCCCCATCATTCACGATTTTTATTACAAGCATAATGTTTTAGTTACATCTGTCCTCCAAGGACCGATTGGAATATTCCATGTTTGTCAATCACATTCAAAAATTAATTAGTCTTTCAAAAAATATTACAAATAAATTTTATCACTTGGGGGATATTACATCATTTCCCCCTTATTGTAACACTGTCCACAGTGTTCTCAGTCATCTTCCATAATTTCTGGGAGTATACCTGGGTACTTCTTTTGCAGGACATCTTCTAACTCCTAGGTCGCCTCCTCCGGGATAAAGTGCTTCCATTGCACCTTAACCTGAGTGACTACTCGGTTCCGAAGCACAGTTTCTTTCCTGTCCAGAATGCGCACAGGTTCCACCTAAAATTCACCCTCTGGTTCCACTTGTACCACATTCCAATAAATGTTGTGAGTGGAATCATATACATATTTCTTTAGTAATGAAACATGAAAAACATTATGAATTCTTAAGTGTGTTGGAAGAGAAAGCTTGTATGCCACGGGTCCAATCCTTTCTAAGACTTGAAAGGGTCCACAGAACCATGGTGTTAGTTTGGTGCAGCTTCCTAGTTTTAGGCATCTCTTTTGGGGATTGAATCGGAGGTAAACATGGTCTCCGACCGAAAACTCTGTATGCTGTCTTTTCAAGTCAGCATAACTCTTTTGGCGATCCTACGCCACCTTCAAATTCTTATGTACTTCTCAAACAGTTTGTTTAATGTCTTGCAACATTTCAGGTCCTATAATCAAACGATCCTTAGGGTTATCCCAACTAAAAGGGGTAGTACATTTCCTTCCATATAGGATTTCAAATGAGCTCATATTGGCAGAGGCCTGGTAGCCATTATTGTATGCAAACTCTGCTAGATGCAGATAGTCTTCCCACTTAGTGGGTCTTTCCATGACATACATCCTTAACATGTTCTCAATGACTTGGTTTGTTCGTCCTGTTTGTCCATATGTTTCAGGGTGATAGCTAGTACTGAAGTTTATCTTGGTTTCCAACGCTGTAAACAAGGACTTCCAAAAGTTTGATGTAAACTTGACATCCCGGTCAGAAATTACCATCTTTGGCACTCCATGAAGTCGAAATATCTCCTTTAGGAATATTTTTGGAACATTGGCAACCTTATAAGTTGATTTCACATGTATAAAATGAGCATAGTTGCTTAACTTATCAACCACAACCATAATTGAATCATGTTGTTTTTGATTCAAAGGAAAACCTGTGATAAAATCCAAAGATATTACCTCCCACTTCCATTCAGGAATTGGTAAGGATTGTAACAAACCCACTGGATGTTGGTGTTCTACCTTCACATGTTGACATTCCAAACATTTAAACAGGTAATCAACTAGATCTACCTTCATATTGGGTCAAAATAATTGCTTTCTGAGGGTTGTTATCATCTTTTGGTAGCTAGGGTGCCCTGCATAAGGAGGTCTATGCAATTCATTTAGAACAAACAATTTCAAATATGCAACGTTAGGCATGTATATTCTTTTATTAAACCAAATTTATCCTTTCTGGTCTACTTTGAATTCTGTCCCATTCAAGTTTACCTCGTCTTTCAGCAATTTATTCAGTAGATTTCCATATTCAGCATCATGGATGCTAGCTATTTTTATTTTTCTCAATAGATCACCTTCTGGTTTACTCATGGTGATCTCATACACTTCGCGAGTTCTTTGGTTGAGTGCATCAACCACTTTATTTTCCGTACCTTTGATATGCTTCACATGAAAGTCAAATTCACTTAAGAAGGTCGTCCATCGTGCTTGTCTGGCATTGAGTCCAGATCGAGTGAACAAATGCTTTACGTAGGTGTTATCTGTCAATAAAAGGAAAATTTTCCCTAACAGGTAGTGACACCACATCTTCAAGGCATGCACTACTACTGCCAATTCTAGATCATGCACTACATAAGTTCGTTCATGATCCTTCAATTTGCGAGATTCGTAACATACCACATGCCCTTCTTGAGTTAATACTCCCCCCAATGCCTCCTTGCTAGCATCAGTACATACTGTGTAGTCTTTATAGGGGTTAGCTACCTTCAAGATCAGGGCCATGGTTAACAGTCTCTTCATATTTTCAAAGCTCTCCTGGCACTTCACAGACCATACAAACTTTGCTCCCTTCCTTTGTAAGGAAGTAATAGGATAGTTTATCTTTGAGAACCCTTGGATGAACCTTCGGTAGTATCCAGTGAGTCCTATGAAAGATCGAATGTCTATGACATCCTTACGCACAGGCCACTCCAAAATTGCCTTTATCTTCTACAGATCTACCACAATCCCTTTTTCTGAGATTAAATGTCCTAATTACTGAATTTATTTCTTGAAGAATTCACACTTCTCGAACTTAGGATACAACTGGTGGTCTCTTAGGATCTGTAGTACGATTCTCATGTTTTGTTGATGCTCCTCTTCCATCCTTGAGTAGATTAGGATATCGTCGATGAAAATTAACATGAATTGATCGAAGTACTTGTTAAAGATTCTATTCATCAGACACATAAAAGTAGCAGGGGAATTGGTCAAATCGAAAGGAATTACTACGAATTTGTAGTGGCCATATCGGGTCCTAAAAGTTGTTTTGTTAACATCTTCTTTCTTAATCCTGATATGGTGGTAACCAAACCTCAAATCCAATTTGGAGAAGACTTTTGCACCCCCTACTTGATTGAACAAATCATTAATTTGAAGCAGAGGATACTTGTTTTTGATGGTCACTTTATTTAATTGTTTGTAGTCTATGCACAGTCTTAAAGTCCCATCCTTCTTCTTGACAAATAAAACTGGGGCTCCCTAGGGTGATACACTGGGCCTGATATAACCCCTATCTAGTAGTTCTTGTAACTTGATTTTCAATTCTGTTAACTCAGGTCTACTCATTCAATAAGGTATTTTGGATACCGGAGCAGACCCAGGCACAATTTCAATGGAGAAATCTATTTCTCGTTGAGAGGGCAGTCCAAGTATCTCCTCTGGGAACACATCCATGAATTCATTTAAAACTGGGTGGTCCCTTACAGATGTTGGGTTTTCATTAAGGAGTAGGTCAACAACCCTTACCTCATAGAGCTTACAACCCTTCCTCAAACACTTCTTCAATTGCAAGGCATATATCTGTCTTAAAGAAACAGGCCTACTAAAACCCTTTACCTTCCTAACAATTTTATTTTCAGCCACATAAGTAAATGTTTTATCAAAGCAATTTAATACTACTTTGTACCTTTCTAACCAGTCCATGCCAATAATCATATCATATGACCATAGAGGAAAAACATTCAAATTGATCCTAGTTACATGATCCTGTATTGAAATTTCACAATTAGCAACAAACTCTGTTCCCTTCCTTTTTGCTCCAGTGGCCAGTTGGACTGACTAAGGCCTTGCATGCTTTATCTTGGTGAGTTGACAATTCTCCATCATTTTAGGAGTGATGTAACTTAAATTATCTCCTATATATATTAATATAGAGAGCTTTCGATTAGAAATAGTACCTTCAATCTCTACGATTGCAGATTGATGATCTACCTGTCAATCTTCAAGAGCTGCATTAATCTGGTGGAAAATTTTGCCAAATTTTCCCACATTGGAAGCTTCTTGCAGGTTATGTACAGTCTTGTTGGATTCACTGAGGAGTGGGCAGTTCCTTCATAAGTGGGGACCTTCGCATTCCAAACACTTCAGAGGTTCCTTAGAGGTTCCAACGTCCAAGGTGCATAGTTTTATGGTCCTTACGTTGAAACTATCCACCTATGTTATAGGAATTTCCTTGGGCATTCCTTGGCATGTTCCTGAAGGGTGATGGTTGAAATCCCTTCTTGCACTGGTTGAACTTTTCTTGCTTCTTCCCCTTCCAGGCTTTGGATAGGTCATTCCTTTGTTTATACTGCTCAAAGCATAGTCTTGATTTTCTTAACACTTCATCTAGAGTCTTGGGGTTATCAAATTCAATCTGATCTCTATAGGACTGTGGCAAGCAGCTAAAGAATCATTGGACTTTTACCTTTTCTTCTTTTATGTATGGCACGAAGCGTAGCAGCTCTAGAAATTTATTGATGAGGTACTCCATGGTCATTTGACCAAGTTTCAATTCATATAATTCCTTGGTATTCCTTTCATAATAGCTTTCTGATAAATACTGCTTCTTGAAGAATTTCTTAAACTTTGAACATTCCAGGTTCTTTTCTTTTAATCCATGGGAGATCTTTAGGTCCTGCCACCAAATACTGGCCTTTCCTTTCAAGTTGTAAACTGCCATCCTTACCTTCATGTTGTTGCTGGAGTAGTTGTAAATTTGAAAGAACTTTTTAATATCCAACAACCAAGATTATGCTTCTTCTCCAATCTTGGATTACCCATCAAAACTGGTGGGTTGAATTTTCTTGAATTCTCCCTCCAAGTGGTCTACTTTTCTCTTCCCGGTTGTCTGGGCTTGATTCCCAGACTTTTGAGTTTCCTAGGAGGATTTGTCTTTTCTCTCGACATTGTCCCCAACTTCTAGGTCCCTCCCTGCTTTTGCTGGAGGTTTTTCCCTATTGTTTTTCTCCTACAAACTTTGTAATAGTATCTCATTGAGTCATTACTGTTTTTCTCTATCCCTTTTCAGCTGTTCATTTTCTGCTTTGACGCTCTGCATTTCCACTATCAAATTATTCATGGTTTCAAGTACCTAGATGGCTTCAGAACGCTCTAGTTCTGGTTGTGTTGGGTGAGGTACTGGTGTACCTTCTTTAGGTGGACACTCATGTTCATTTTGTAAGGTCATCATTGTACCCTGTTTCAGAACAATTTCTATTTGTATACAAAACATCCCAAACACAAAATGTTAAGGTGAGAATAAAGCCTTTCCATGATGCAACAGAACTAGATGGTCCCAAAAGGCGACAGGGTTGAAACCTATGGCTCTAATACCATATGTAACATACCCAAATAACCTGCTAAAAATGCATCAGGGAAAAAAAATCCTTTTATATAATTAAGGCTATGATTCTATCAGAACACGCACCCTTAAGTCTAAAATGCAAACAATAATTCCTTCCGCAATGATTATACCTTTCCGCTTTCCGTATGCAGATTGCGGGTTGTAGAAAATTAACACCTTTACACCTTTCTTTTCCCTTCTTCCCACCTTTCGACCTTCCGGTGCGAATCTCAGAAATCAAAACTCTGCATTCGACGGAATCATTTTCTGCCTTTCTGCCTTCCGCTGTGGAACTTGGAAATCGAAAAACCAACAAATCGATACCTTTATTTAACCATTTTACACCTTTCACCTCTCTGATGCGGAACTCGGAAGTCGAAAAACCAACTTTTCCTTAGAAATTTCAGCTCTTTTTCTGCTTTCTGCCTTTCACCCTTTTGCTGTGGAACTCAAAAATCAGAAAACCGACATTCAGCCTTAGCCTTTTTCTGTTCTGCCATTTTCCGAATTTCACCCTCCACAACGGACTTCGGGAATGACGAAACACACTCAATTAATTTTCCTTAAAAGGCCGCACTTTAACTCTTTTAGCCATGTATTTTCCCTCTCTGATCATAAGGAAGATGCAGTGGAAAGTACAAGGCATAAACATATGCAAAGTGTAGGGACATTTACAACAATAAACTCTTCTTGAATCATCAACAAGTATTCAACCCATTCAGTACAGTCATAAGCAAACACAAGGCAGAGTTTAAGATTAACTAGAGAATACTTATAAGTATTATACGTGAACTCCAATAAACTCGGGATGGTTCAACCCAAAGCAAATCTCTAGTCCTCCCACAGGGAACTAATACATCGAGCATTAAATCCAGGAAGAACATACAGTATGCATATAACTCTTTGCAGAGTCGTTGTGACACCATTAAGCAACCCAAAAGACCAGATACAAGTCATTCAAATAGAGCAGGAGTTTTCGATTCCAGAAACTAAATCAAACCTACTAGTTATAGTGGATTGAAAGGTATAGTAGGTGCATTCCAAGCAATCATAACCATTCCCAATAGACCAAGAGTACTTCTCCTAGGAGAATGAAAAAACCCAATGCAAGGAATCAACACAGTAGGTGTAACATACCATTAATACACTACATACCCAAATAAAACAAGATCATAAGAGTATACACCCGTTCACCAAACCATACTTTCATCAACAACGATATAATCCTGCTTAATAGCTAAACTCTAAATTTCGTAGATCTGCAACGATAAGCTTCGGGTTGCAGAGAGAATTGACCCTTGCAGCGATCAATTCAACGAAGATTACAGAAGGTTTAAAGGATGTGTATCTTCAATAGATCTGTGGCTGAGATCGACAGATATACATCTAAGAACAATTCCGCTGAATGAAACTAACGCCTTAGATAAGCGCTAAAAACTAGAGGTGATCATGGATAAAACACCCTTATGATCAACGACATAGTTAGATCTTTAAGAATATCAACGATTGTGAGCCATTTCGCAAGGATAACTAGCATGAATTAATAAAATCTTGGTGTGCGCAAAATATTTATACAATATGCCTTATGGTATTTGAGGTCCACCATCGATCTAGATCTGGCGGTCCTCAGAAATTTCACGGGTTCAACTAGCAGGGAAGTTAACGAGGGAGATGGGTGCGAAATTCTTGTGAAATCCAGTTCATCGTAGACTTGAATTTTGCTCTTCACTGAGCACTAGAAGGACCATAGGCCGGGTTGGTTAGATTTAGCGGTTCGGCTAAATATAGAACCAACTAAAAATGTAAGACAATCGATATAGAGGCTTCATATAGAGGGGCCTGGTGTCAACCCGTTTACAACAATACTTTCATCAGCAACCCAAGGCATTCTCTTATCATTGCAACAATATGGAAACATACATTCATACCTCTATAGACACATCCTAAGCTCATAAATCAGAGGAAAACATGTAATATGCTAGTGACTCTTTACAGAAACTATTACACCATTTGAGTTGCCATTTTCCTCAATACAAGGCACAATAATATAAAATAGAGAGTGTGATTAATAGTTTTATAAGCATCATTTCCATCAGTGAAATTGTAAACCCTAATCATCATTTCCTTGACATTGGAACACAAATATACACGAAACAACATACCATGAGTTCAGAAGAATAGCAGAAACAAAACCTCAGTAAGGAGACTGGTTTGTAAAAGAGCCGCAATGAAAAGGGAACAACCATGTTCTACCCAACCGTAGATTAGGCACAGATCACTCCGTCCTCAATCACCCCAAGCTAAACTATGCATGCCAAGAGTGGTGACAGTCAAACTTAGTCCAGTTCTTTAGTGAGAAATCACTTTCCTAACACAGAGTGCTCACACAACAAGTATTTCTTGTTCCAACATACTCAACGGTGTCTCGCCTCCTAGCATATGGTTCCATATTTACAATTTTTATTTTGTCTAGGTATTTGGAAGCTAACGACCAATTCCAACCAGGAATTGCCGCTACCACTACATCTTTGATTCCCCAGGGTGGGTCTAGCGCCATACTGGCCTTCCCACGCCTGGTGTAACCTTCGTGAGATTGACTCTTCTCATCCCCCACTCTCGCATGAATAGCTTCCTCATTCAACATGGTTGTCCCCATCATTCACGGTTTTTATTACAAGCATAATGTTTCAGTTACATCTGTCCTCCAAGGACCGATTGACATATTCCAGGTTCGCGAATCACATTAAAAAATAAAATAGTATTTCAAAAGATATTACAAATAAAGTTGATCACTTGGGGGATATTACAATTACCCTGCTTCATAAGACATCCTCCGTACGTGATCTCCAGGAGAAGTAGTTAGTAATGGTAAGCATAATATCAATTGGAGTGGCCATATGAGAATATATAGGTAATGTGACTTCAAATGATGGAACTGATGGTATAAATGAAAAGATATCGAAAAAATAGGCAGATTAAATAAATGGCATTGAAACTAGACTCTGAATGTCAAAGTTATGACCTTTTGAATAAAGGCATACAAAGGAACTAAGGAGCCACATGGCTATCAATGGTTGATCCACGTGGTGATGGGAGCAAAATATGTAGTAAATAATTCCTCCTTTCTTACTTATTAAATTAACTTTCAACCAACTGAATTGAGCAAAAGGTTTGATAATATTACGTAGGGAACGTTGTTATTGGGAGAGCATACCTACCGAAAAACCTTGAAGGACATTTTACACAACCACTCAAAAATAAAAATTGAATTTTTGAAATCGTAATTTCACATATTTGGGGTTAGTCCTTGGTTAACTTACGTAGAAAATTCAAGTTTTCTCATTGTTTATGGTTTATCGAGTTAGCACAAGGTGTACGACAACTATCATACACAGTCAAGAAAACCATTTTCGCTCTATTTATTATTTGTCGAGTTTGCACGGAGCACACAACAAAGAGAATATCTAGATTGAAAAGGTAACAATCCTGAAATAAAACAAAAAAAAACTAGGCAAAAATATCATAGAATATGAGAGATTTTTAAAAAATCTATAAATGTAAACAATATACCTCTGGATATGGTAAAATGGTCATATCTTGGGAAAATATAAACATTTTTGAGTGAAACAAAAAGCATTCCCAATTGAAAAAATAACTCCATACAGAATGGAACACCTCTCTTAGCCCATAAAAACACAAAAATAGCAGAATCCATAAATCCTTTGATGCACACCGCTACACCGTTCAAGATGATCTAAATCATCAAGAAAAGTGGAACTTCATAATCACTTTGAGACCATGTTTGACCAACACATGATATTTCCAAAATATAGAACACATTGAGAAAACACTAACATAATTAGATCATAGATTGACACAATGATGTTTTACTTGGTTAAAACCCTCAGAGAGGGAACAATACATGACCCCAACCAAATAATAGTTTGAGGCAATTTATTGATGCAAAGGAAAAAATATTTTACATATGATTTTCTCACAATCGATCATCAAGAAAATGACACCCCATTCTCCTTAAATATATATCATGGACCAATCGGGTGCTAAGCCATGTATCAATAGTTGTTAATATGGAGGTGTAGATGAACCATTAGATCACTATATGTCTATAACATATAACGACCATCAAATTACATAACTACACATGGATACTAATGCATACTAAATAAATACACTATACTTAAATACACATTATACTAAGTCTATCTTAACTAACTCGTAAGTATCTAAATATCAAAACAACATGAGCCTCAACCTCTTTCAATTCCAATTCTAGATACCTTATTTCATCATGTGTGCCATTGGCATGAGTGTGACAAGGTGGGGAGACTAGGTATTGGTATTGCAGCTCTTTGATCAACATATCACTTTCAAAATGACACAACATTTGGTTGTGATAGATTATGGGATTTGGGATTTAATTCTTTTGTTGGGAAAGGGCAGTTATTGAATCTATGCCATATTTTCCTTACACTAATCTCAGTAAATGGTCATTGGGATGAAGTCGATTGTCCTCAAAATTGGATTAGGTTGAAGCATATGACTTTGATAACAACTCATATCTTACACAAATAGGAATATTAAATGCCAATAGTACATCCTCTTCACTTTATAATTCTTGCATTTCTGGCTCATCATTCTCTTATTTAACTATAGAATCGAAATGAGGATGATTGAGACTTGACATAAAACATTCACACCCTAGAAGGCCTTTTTGCAAATAAGAATTATGATAAGATTTATTTATTGAGTTCATGATAGGCCCTCTCTTAGCTTTCAAAATATTTTGTAACTTACATGAAATACCTAATATTTTTCCTCACATTGTACCCTTTGTTTTGTCAACTCTTCCTTGTGAACACACAAACCTATTATAATCTCTTATAACTTGGTTTCTTGTTTTGATCGGTATTGATTCAATTAATTTGACTTCATCACTCATTGTGTTAGTGTCATCAATTGAGTGAGATAGAGTGAAACAATGTTGTTTTATATCTCTATCAAGGATTTGAGCCTCTTCACAAGCTTTGTTAAAATCACTTATCCCTTTTCATAAAATAAACATAGCTACTATACTAGGGATATCTTGTTCATGCCATTCACATATGATTTCAGATGAAGGTTTATGGTCATCAAGAAGGCAATAATAGGATTGATATAATATTGTGTTGAAGTATCAGATGGATTCTCTATCTTCCATTTTGGTTTCAAAAGGCTCTCGATGCATTCCATGCACACTGTAATCTACATCAGAAGCATTTTGAAATACTTTCTTAACATCATACTAGCTTTGAATTATGTCAATGGGTAAGATATCATACTTGCTTGAAGCTTTACCTTTAAATTTGAAAGGAAACAATATGCAAACAACATTATCATGAACAATTTTTAAACACAAAGTATATTCATAAGTCCTAATATGTTGTCGTGTTTCCTTCATCGTCGAATTTTGACAAGAGATAAACTTTCTTTCTTGGGAGGTCATGTAGAGGTCCTTGAAGGTCAAATGCAGTGTTTCCCCCCCACATAGAGATTTATGGTAGAGCAATAAACAATTTGTACAAAAATATAATGCAAGTCTACATAGGGCAGCTTGTCATCGACCCTTCTTCTAGTGCCAAGATTGTTGATAGGGTAGAATTTGCCCTATGAAAACAACAGGGGTTACCCTTAATGGAAGGTCCCAATTAGATCCGATATCGTTTGGAATAGGGAACCCATCCATATTAAGGAATGATAACCATTATGGTTTGAGGATTTATCGGTTGCAACCTAATCCCCATTTAGGGTTTTTGAAACGCAACTAATCTAGGATGTAGAAAGCATAATGATGTTTGAGATAACTAACTGAACTAGAAATGTGAACACAACACAAAATATGTGAATGTTTTTTTTATATTCAATAAACAATTAATATATAATAATAACAATAACGTAAATAACCAGTTGCACACCAAGATAGTCTAAAAAATGAACAACTGATTACAGTACTATGTTAACATTTATAGTGTATCATTCCGGAGACAAATTAGGGAAATAAATGCTACTTATACAACATAATAGTCTTCAGTATATAAAAACAATATTCCAACAATTCTCGACAATTTCGGAGCACCGCCACTTAGTAGAAAGAGTTCCATGCATTGAGGTCCCATAGTTGAAATTTGCCTCCAAAATAGTTAGGCACACATTGGCTTCTTCTTATTAGACTTTCGCAAAAAGGGTTTTACACAAATTTTACAAGCATAATCTCCCTCAAAGCAAAATATCCTCTCTAGATCCAAAAAACCATCCTCTTTTAATGAGGTAAATAGTACATTTTATAGAGAATAAGAATGGCTCTTGGTTTTCCAATGTGTTGTGGCCTTCTGGGTGAATCTTGGTCTTACTTCATGACTTTTCAAATTCCTCACTAATTTGTCTCTTTTCTTATTTTAATTTTACATAATATTTACTTTCATGAGATCAATTCAAATTATTTTTACATTTTCCTCACTTGAATATCCAATACATGTTTAAAATAATGAAATATGTGCATCTTCCTTTGAAATAATGAGGAGTATAGTTCCTCTTCTTGAGATTTTTTCAGTAGGGGCATTCATTTTATATGTGTTTCATATGCTTGTCATAAGTCTTCATCCTCTACCATTTGTTTGTATGTTTTCTTCCATTAAACTTCTCTACTTTTAGTTTCCAATGATCCATCTCAACACTAATACATGGGGAACATCACTGTAAGATACATAAGTTAAGAATATATACAAGATTTAGTTCTCACTTTAGATGTTTGCATTCTACTAAAGAAATTTGATTGAAAACTTAATAACATTTTAAAGTTTATTTCCTAGAGTCCAATGAACTTCATTGCATTATTTGTGCTACCAAGTTTATGGGTCATTCCACAACTCAACTTGGTCGTTTTTGGACACCAACAATGTGCCCCTCTTTTTATTTTCAATTTCAAAACCATTTAGTAGGTCCTATGAGAAAACTTATCACATTAAATTTTTAGATATCTTTGATACCTTTCTAATGGTATAAAGAACACCCAAAATGGAGGCAAGAGTCCCTAATGGCTCCTACAGGCCCCAAATAGAATGTTTGAGTCATTCATAACTAATCATCCCACATCATGACAAGCTACCAACTCTTTCCAACTCTTTTTTATTGAGAAATCATGGTTTTGAGGGAATGAGCAACTTTCCTTCATACAGGGCACGTGTGCATGCTTTTTTCCTTCATAAAAGGAGAGTGTACATAAATAATATATAGAATTCCTGAAATTGACGAAACTGAAAGTCGAAAGAGCAATTTTTTGGGTTTAACTCCTTGAAACCACCCTCCAATTTTCCAACCATGTCCAAAAATGCATAAATAAGGAATTTATGGAAGAGATGGGGGTATGAATAATTAATATTAAGGTCATGATTGAAGAATTGGTCTTGATACCTTGAGTAAAAAAATTAGGTGGAGCCCCAAGTTACATTACTTGTGTTGGGTTTTAATGCCTATTCAATGGTTATGCATATGATTCATATAGTTAAAACACAATTATACTCTAAGTAATTGCACACAACACATTCACATAGTACAAAAAAATTACCATGGAAATCCCTCTATAGGGGAGAACCAACAAGCCCATGATGTTTACCACTCATCTATTAATCAACACTCTAAACCAGCATATACAACCATGATTTACTAGATAACAAATCACACGTCATTACATTACACTATTACATAACCTACATCTTATTTATATAAGCAATGCATACTTAGTTTGTGGTACCCGAGTTAGTCATGACCAATTTCTCATTAATAGAAATCCATAACTCCCTAACCGCTTCCAATTATTCTGTGATAGTTGACTTGACTCAATCAACCTTTGGTTGATTGTTTGTTGAGATTATAGTCGTTCCAATGTTCATCTAATTCCCATCGACTAGTCATTGTTATCAACCAAACAACTATTCGGTGAGCTAGTGGATTCGACTTCCACCGTTTTTCGACTTCCAAAGCCATTCGACCAATACATTAGTTTACTATCAACTTTGACCATCGATTTCATGCAAAGAACATAACATTCCGAACATTCTCCAACTTGTTGTTTTCGTTGCATAAACCAGAGATTCAGAACTTCAGTTCACTCAAGCAAGCTTAACAAGCCCATTAATTCCATACACCAAGTCTTTTTTTATGTTCCTAAAATTTCAACCAACTTGCTCTCAATATATCAGATTATGAATTCTGGTGCAGGAAAAGCAGTCCTGTTTACCCCTGATTAAGCAATTATTTGTGAAATTGAGGATCCTTCACAAATTGTTGCCATAGGGAAAGTGGATCATCATGCACGCTTGTATTCATTTTCTCAATTTGAGATGACATCTCATACCAGTGTATTTGTTACACATAAATCTTGTCACCATCATGTGATGAGGTCCCAAACATCATTTATTGCCTTGAATCTCAAGTTGTGAAGTGAAAATACTGGCCTTGACTTCAATCTTGCATACAAAAATCCAACACCGCTCGTGTCCTTATTACAAGGAGAGTTACTCCCTTCATTAAAATTTGGTAACGCTCACTGTCTCTTGACAGTAAGCGGTGCCACCACTTTTTCCCCTTATTCAATGTGCGGTTCCGCCCTGTCACCGCTTTGTCATAGCGGAGGAGAAGCGGTGCCCGTGGAAAAATGTGAAAAAGAGAAGTTTCCACGAAGCTTCTCGAAGGAAGACTTTGTGGAAACCTCATCCATACTCCTAAGGACAACTTGGACTCGAGATCCATCCTTTTGGGATCTCCCTTCCACCTCACCCACCATTTACTCAACCATCCCTATCCTCCCAAGGCCTATAAAACTAGGCTCATACCCCATGGTTGAGGAGAGAGCAAAGTTATGTTGTTGCATTGAGATTCTGGCCTAAATGAGTAGGGTGAGCATATGAGGAGCAAGTTGGAGCTTTTGGGGACAAGGCATTATCATGTGAAGGAGCATCACAACACTAAGGTGAAGGTTGTAAGCTTTCTTCTTCATCTTTAATGCAAAGTTGGTTCCTTTCCCATAAAGTATGTTGTGTATTAATCATGTATTTTACTGTTGGATTCCTTAGTCACTGACATAGATTTGTGGATTATATTTTGGTGCTTTAAAATCTTGTTTGTTGGTTTCATGTGATTGTGCAGGTACGTCCATGAAGAGATATCACCATAGGAAACAACTACACTACTTCATCAAAGGGACTCATTCCAGATCTCCACAACTTCTAGGGGAAGTATTCCAACTCTGTTATAACTCATTTGTTCTAGATATGAACCATTCATACTAGAGGAACAATTCTTTTCCGCAAGAGGTGCATCTTTCCTAGCAACAATTCTGGCGACTCCGCTGGGGAAGAGCTTTCAACACATCTGATCTTCCTTGGTCTTCAAAATCTTGTCCGAAATCCAAGCTCCAATTTTTCATTGATCAGATCTACTAGCTTGTCTAGTGAGATCTTGGTTTGGTATCATCAGATATGAGTCATTCTTACCTTCTGTACTTCATATTCCTATCAATTCATGATTCTAATGCCAGTATTACAGTAGTTGACTTTGCTTTTTTCGCCATTGTTTTGTTTTTTTACTTCTAGAGGAAACCGCACATGCACAGTCGGCAATAAGCGGTGCCATCACATGTGCTCAGTAATCAGGAAGTGGTGCCGAGCCCAAACCACTCTGTCCCCCACTATCCTCAAGCGGTGCGAGGTAGGAATTCTAGAAGCTTGTCATTTCAAAGTTTGGTTTAATTTTTGCTTTCAGTTCTGTGTGTTTGGGCTTCTTTTCAAAGATCTGAGTAGTTAGATTCAAAGTTCGAATGTGGTAAATGCTTGCTTTGTTGAATTCAAAAAGCTAGGTTACACTCATCAGTTTGATTGCTCGTATGCTTGGTTTTCATTTTCGAAAGGAGTGCTTGAAATCTTAGTTCAGTTAGATCTCTTTTGTCGCTTAATAAAACTGAAAAGGAAGACTTGCTTTTTGGTGTTGGACTTTCATTATTTGTTAGTTTACAAAAGACTTCTTTTGCTTTTAAAAGAATTTTTTTTTGTTGAGATTTGATTATAATTTTGTTTGAAGAACGAATTATTGGGTTTCTGACCAGCCTCATAAGCTTTCAGATCTCCATATTCTTCTTTCTTTTTTACGCTCTTGTCTCATCGAAATAAAAAAATATCATAGTTTTAAGTTAGATCTTTCCATTTTTGAAGAAAATTGAAAAAAGTACTTAGTGTGCCTTTGAGTATTTTTGTCTTTCTTTTTAGGAAAAGAGATCTCGCCTCATTTGCTTGCTTTCAAAGATCAAATTAGAAGTATGTTGCTTGTTTGTATTCTCAGAAATATTTGTTTAGTTAGACTGTTTGGGAAAGTTTTGGTTTTGAGACGAAATTGAAAAAGGAAACACTCTCTCCTTCCCGTAAGTAGGCATGCTTTGAATGGTAAAGTGAAAAAATTTGCATATCATAACTGCATGGTTTTACTTTTCTGTCATAACTCCATGCATTCACCTAACCGTTCAACTTAAAATTAACGATAGCTATAGGTTAAAAATCTTAGTAAATTAAGTGATAGGTTAGAGACGTGTTCCTGCATCGTAAAATGTAGGAGCTGTCGTTTATTGCCTGCATTGCAACTCGGGACCTGTGCAGTTCTTCCACGTGCCATCGGTATATAGAACAACCTTTCACGTACCCTTGAGGTATATCGAAAGGTACTTCATGTACTCGATTGTATACTAAAAGGCCCCTTGTGAATGGTTGTGCATTAGACAACACTACTACAGATTTGAACTCCCACATACCTTGCATATATCAGGAGGCCCTTCCAAAATTCCTGAAACCATCTGAAAAAATCCCTTTTGGCCGTCTTGTTGGCACAATACACTGAGAACAATACTTGGGGAGATTACTACGCACGTGTCGTCTAGGTAGTTAGGTATTCGAGCGAGGGACGATTGATCCTCCTCACCGCGTTTTACTGTTGGACCCTGCGGTATATAGTGAGTTGCAAAAAAATGACAATCCTATTGAGGAACCGGCTTGTATCAACCCCTCTTGTCACTTAAGTTTGCTTGTGGCCTGTAGTTTGTGTAGGAGAAGTTTTGTGTGATTTTTCTAGTTTTGAAACCCTAGGTTAGGTTTTAGTGACCATAAAATCTGGCTGAGTTTTAGTTGAGACGAGCCAGAAGAAACCAGGGCTTACCACCCGCCTTTCCTCCTATTGCAGGGGAGAGCCCAATGGAAGCCACATATCAAGGAGCTGCAACTAACTCTCATGTGGAAGGAAGCCTAGTTGTGGAAAGCGGAGAACAATTCACTGCTTACGTTAATCCCTTGGTCCAACAGCCTCCTGTGGATGACATTTCCTTTCAATCCCCGAGGGAAGGTCGTGCTAATAGTCATGTTGAAACAGAATATGGCCCTAATGCTCCTTTTTGGAGAACTTCTATGGGTCAAGCCCTTTCCGAATTTGGGGTTACTAGACCTTCTTTTGATAATACTTCAGCAGGTGAGGATGAGAACAAAAGGATCCAAGCATCTCTTGATCGTGCCCGCAATTTTCAAGAGAGAGTGGAAAGAATTATTCCCTCGCCCATACCTCACAAAGAACCTATGTCATATCTTTTACCTCGTCTTTCAAATCCTTGGCCTTCTGGATATTGTTCACTTGCCGAGACTCTATCTCCTATTGATGATATTCCAATTCGTGGTGTGACTCCTAATAATCCGGGTCAAACCTCCAACCCTACTCCTGCAGTTTCACATCCTAGGCCTGTTTCTAGTCCTCCCACATCCTCTGTAGCTGGGGGGCAATCCTCAACTCAAATGGTATCAGTATATTCCAATGACGGGGGGCAACCCCCTGCGCGAGTTACGTCATCAATTAGTGCAATTTATACTAGTGCCAGGCAAAACTTTGTTGTAGTACAACCTGCAGTGGTTGTTCCTCCCATGACCACCAACATGGTAAACCCTTCGTCAAGTTCAGGCCAACCCTCAGGGGCACAACCTGTAGTCAATCAACCTTCTTGGGGTTATGGTTACCCAGGGAATCAACTACCTATAGGAAATATGAACTATCAACCTATGTCTACAGGAACTACGTATCCTAAAATCCCTTACCTTGGAAACACATTTATGCCATGGGGGCAACCAAATTGGTCTTACATGCTAACCATGGGAGGAATACCTATTCATACTGCTAGAGGTTCTGGGGGGCCACCTTATGGTGGCCCACCCTTTGGAGGACCACCCAGTGGAGGCCTGCCTGGCAGAGGTCTACCTTACGGAGGACCACCACCTGGAGATCCACCGCCACCCAGAGGCCCACCACCTGGAGGTCCACCTTCTAGGGGACCACCACTTGGGGCACCACCACCTGGAGGTCCACCACCACCCAAAGGACCACCACCTCCAGGTGGTCCTCCTCCTAGAGGTCTTCCCCCTTTGGGAGGATCTTCGGGGGGATCATCTGCCTATCGACCAACCTAACAACCAATATATCAGTCAACTTACGGTGGTACTGATATGCACATGCCTTATCAATACTACAAGTACATCAAACCTAATCGACAACTTCCATTCTTGGAAAATTTGGACTTACCTGATCTGTCCAAGTAGATTAATGATCCCAATCATCACAACCCTTCGTGGCCTGCTGTTCCAGTCAAGTTACCATCAGACATTCCAAACTTTGACGGGAAGCAAGGAGATGATCCCAAAAATCATGTCATGACATTCCATCTATGGTGTTCTTCCAACTCCTTGATGGATGACTCTATTCATTTGAGACTCTTCCAGCGCACTTTGACCGGTACGGCGACAAAATGGTATATCGAACTTCCAAAACATTCTTTTGTGGACTTTAGCGCATTGGAAACCATTTTTATCACACACTTTCAGCTACCCATTCGTTATGAAATGGGTACGAACCTTTTGAATTTGCTCCGTCAAAACACTTCCACGCATATATCAGACCATATTCATGAGTGGAGAAGGTAGAGACGACTCATTAAAGCTCCAATGCCGGACCAACTATTAGCTTTTTGGTTCACAAAATGCTTGTTTCCTCCCATTTCCCGAGATGTGGCTATGGGTGGTGATATTACCTAAGAGCAGGATATCAGTCGTGCTCAGTATATGGACTTGGTATATTCCCAATCTAGAACTCTGTATGACCTAATCCCTCAAGCTCCTCGTCCCAGCACGGACCCTACCAAGCCACCTGCAGAAACTCCTGTTGATGGGGTTGTCGGTTCAATCTATCCTTCGTCAACAACTAATCCTGCCAAGCAAAAAAATGCTTCTACTACTACTCCTTCTACTCCTACGGTTTCTGCCGAGGTGAATGCTATCCAAAGTACACAAACACCCGACAATAAGAAGAAAGGTAAAGGCAAAAATAAAAAACCTGGAAACCAACAGGATAATCCCAAGGTTACAACCACAAAGAATGATAAAAAAAAGGAAAGAGAAAGGCCAAGTACCCTTGCTTGTTGTGTGGTGGTGATCACTTCACGAAAGAGTGCCCTCGTCATGAATAGATTAGTAAATATTTGAAGAGTAACCCTACACCAGCAGTGCTTACCGATCCCTTCCCATCTCAGCAACAATTGATAGATGATATGTCTAATCAAGGGACCTCTAGTTCTACGGAAGAAATTAGAATGATGTCCTCAGACACCATTGATTTAAATACTCGTAGTCATTCATACGACAAGCCAATAAAGAAGAAGGAAGAAAATCCTTCTTCCGAGAAAGTTCCTTCCACTAGTTCTCCTCCATCTTCGTCTAATGGCCTTCTCACCATTGAGAAACCTAATCTCGATTTGATTTTATGACCGCGTAAGACTACCCTCAGGAAGGTTGTTTTTAATCCCAATGCCCGAGCTGCACAATTCTAAAATGTTGTTGAAGATTTGGCTCAGGCACCTTGTGTAATGTCTACCCTTGAGGTACTCCAAAGCTGTCCAACACAACGTAAAAACCTGTTAACAACTTTGGGGGAATTAGACCCAGATAACACCAACCTAATCCATTTCAATGTGGAGAAATATAAATCCATATTACCCCACCAACTTGAATTTCAAATTGCCACTAGAGTAGTTGGAAGAAATGTCCATAGGATCATTCTAGATGAGGGAGCTTCAACCTCAATTTTGTTTGTATCCTGCTGGAGGGCCATTGGTTCTCATGAACTTACAAAGTCACCTACGACCTTGAAAGCTTTTGATGGATGAGGTTTCCAGCCTCATGGTTTGTTACCATCCCTTTTAGTCGAAATTGGGGGCAAGACTGTTTCCATTCAGGTGGAAGTAGTCGATGCCCCATTGGATTACAATCTTCTATTAGGGAGAAATTGATTTTATGCCATGACTGTCGTCGCTTCGACAGTCTTTCGAACTCTCCAATTTCCTCATTTGGGGAATATTGTAACTATCGATCAACTTGACTTCTGTTCACCAAATGTTGCTACTCCCACCGCGAATAACATCACTATCCTTGGTCAGTCCCCTCCTCCTTATCAGTCGATTGGGGTAGGTATGCTGAAGGATTCAACCCTCATGGGAGCGTTTCCCTCAGCCCCTCCTAGTACAGAAGTGGAAATTGTGAAGATGATTTCCATGACTGGCTATAGTCCTAAAGGCAAAGAAGTTGTTGAGTCATCCTCTCTTGGCCCTTATGAAGCACTTTATGATGACGTGCAATTTGCTTCCGATGTACACTATGATGATCTTCATCTAGTGGCTTCGGATCCTTACCACCTGCCCTACTGGCTAGAACCATCCCTCCCTACTCTATACTATCTCTCCCAGACTTTTCCTTCAGATGAGTCCATCATGGAGATCATGAGTACGGATGAACCCATATGGAAAGATCACCATCACCGATCTTCTTTTCTTCCTAATGCCAGTTCGGTAGATTTTGACCTTGTATCTCTTATTAGTACTGATATTGTCAGTGACCCACAAACGCCTGTATTGTTGCAAGACACAGATTCTGAAGGAAATCTTTGCAACATCACTAAGGCAAGCCTGATTGACATATCAGTCAAGCCTGAAACCGCTGAGCATGTCCATGTAGGCCAAAACTGCTCGACAGATGAAACTGAAAGTTATAGATCCCTTTTCAAAGAATTCTGTGATATTTTTGCCTAGACGTATGAGGAGATGCCTGGGATCGATCTGTTAATTGTTGTACACGAGATTAGAACCTATCCCATGACAAAACTTGTCCGACAAAAAATACGTCAAGTCCATCCTAGGAAGGCTGCGACTATTAAAGCTGAAGTGGAAAAACTTCTGAAGGCGGGGTTTATTTATCCCATACCCCTAACGAAATGGGTATCTAATATTGTCCTCGTGGCCAAGAAACAAGGCACTATTAGAATCTGTATCGATTTTTGAGACTTAAATAAGGCTTGTCCTAAGGACAATTTACCTACTCCACACATCGATCAGATCATCGATAACTATGTTGGGAGCGTCATCTTTTCTTTAATGGATGGATTTTCTGGCTACAATCAGATAGAGATTTTGCACGCCGATTAGCATAAAACAACATTCATTTTCCCGCTGGGAAACTTTGCATACCGGAAGTTACCTTTTGGCCTAAAAAATGCTAGAGCTACATTCAAGCGAGCCATGTCCTATGCCTTTCATGATATCAAGCACATCATGGAGTCGTACTTTGACGATATCCTAGCTCATTCACAACAACGTGAGGACCATCCAGGGCACCTTAGAGACATTTTCCTTAGGTGTCGTCATTATAATATCCGGATTAACCCACACAAATGTGTCTTTTGTGTTGAGATTGGACGTCTTCTTGGCTTCGTGGTTTCCAAAGATGGAATCCAGATTGATCCTTTGAAAATTGTTGCTATCATGGCCTTACCTGCCCCGACAAACATCACCGAGCTCCAAAGTTTTCAAGGGAAGACAAAATTTCTTTGTCGTTTTGTATGCAACTTTGCAGAAAAATGCATGGTTATCCGTGTCTCCTAAAGAAGGACACTCCTGTCTTCTGGGATGACCAGGCCCAATGAGCTTTTGATAATCTGAAACATGCTCTGACCCATTCACCAGTGTTGCACCCCCCAGATTATTCAAAATACTTTCTGTTATACGTTGCTGCCTCCACTACTACCACTGGAATGGTTCTAGTGCAGGAAAATCCCAACGACCAAGAACACGTGATATATTACATGAGTAAGAGTCTCATTGACTCTGAAACCCATTACTCACATGTGGAGAAGTTAGCTCTGGCCACTGTCATTGTTGTACAAAAATTTTGTCATTACATTCTACTTCGTACTACAACTGTACTCGCAGATCAAAATCCCATGTACTACATTATGATTCGTCAGGTGCTTGGGGGCAAGTATTCCCATTGGATTGTTATCTTACAGGAATTTGATCAGGTAGAGACGCGAGGAATTGGCTAAGGCAATGCCTACATAGCCACTAACCACAAATCTCATTTACAGAATCAGATGATGGCTGAGTTAAGCGCTAAGCTAGGTTTTTTCCATGAAAACTCAACTCCGTATTACCTGCATGCCAATGGTCAGGTAGAGGCCATTAACAAGTTTTGAAAACCATTCTGCATAGGATGGTTGAAGATCATAAATCCAACTGGCACTTGACTCTCTTCTCTGCACGTTGGGCTTATAGGACTTCAGTAAAAACAACAACTGGTTTTAGACCCTTTCAGTTGGTCTATGGATTGGAAGCTGTCCTCCCTATCGAGTGTCAAATCCCGTCACTTAAACTTGCAGTAGAACTTCTCCCAAACACTTCCGCCGAGGAAGAGATCTTTTGTACTTAACCAACCTTGATGAAAGTAGAAGAGATGCTGCCTTAGCTAACGAGGCACACAAAAAGCGTATCAAAGCATAGTATGACAAGTCCGTTCAACCTTGTGTTTTCCATGAAGGTGACCTAGTCCTGACTTATGATCAGAGACATGATAAACTAGGGAAGGGAAAGCTTGAATCTACGTGGTACGGTCCCTTTTTGTTAGTAAGGTCTTAGAGAAAGGGGATTACGAGCTCGTAGACTATGACGGGATACCCTTCGGGAAACCTCACAATGGGTTGTACCTGAAGAGGTACTATGCTTAAGACATTTATGTATGGTACCTTGTATATATGTATATTTGAATTTTCAGTGTGTTTTGGCTTTTTCAATATGGTTTTGAGTTTGATGTCCATACTGTTTATACCATGTTTTGGTTATGCAGATTGGATGGATTTCTATGGTTTTGCTGATGGTGCATGCCATCATACCTTGAACCTTGCTTCAACTACTTGGGTGTTGTATTCCCCAGCTCATGACTTAGTCAGTTCAGGAGCGGTCTGTATTGGTCCGGCTACCAACAACATCGTCGAGTATCAAGCAGTGATAGGTTTACTGACCGAGGCTACGTCTCGGGACATTCATGATTTGTTAGTGTTTATGGACTCTCAACTAGTGGTTTGTCATCTAAACCATGTTTACACCATCAGGAACCCTACACTTCTCCATCTCTTTCGAAGAGTGCGTCTGTTAGAGAGGTCATTCAATTTCATCACTTACAGGCATATCCCTAGGTTTGGTAATACGATTGCTGATTCATTAGCAAATTACATTCTAGACTGATATATTGCTCATTCATAACTTTTTAAAATAAAACATGGTCCATTGTAAAGTAAAATAAACAATAGAAGACACACAAAACTCATTCACATACAATTTGTCCATTTGAAACAGATATAAACACCATAACTGAGTTTGTATATATATAATAAGTGGTTTTACAAAATATGGTCATGAAACCTCATCTGAAGCACTCTGGATTTCAGGTATACAAAATGATACAAAAAATCCCGAAGCTAGCAATATTTCACTGGTACATCATGCATACCATCCTAATGATGCTCGTGGTAGCACATAATGGCCCTTGCTACCCTATGTAGCAAGCGACTGAAGTGACCCGACACTCCCACAGTATGTCTCTGAAACATCCTAGGGAGGTCATCTATCGTAGAATCCAGGATATCCAAAGTCAGTCTACCTAGGTTCTCCTCCAGCTCAGCGAGCTCATCGTCGCCTCTATGGACAAAGCGAGCTCCTGCTCGCTTGTCCATGGGGGATGTTTCCCCAGGTTGTGCATCCCCAACATTTGCATGAAAACATTAGGTCTTGTTATCATCCATAAAAATCATAAACATAAAAATATAAAAACATAATCAACATCTTGAGTATTGCTTCTTACCGATGTCACCCCACTGAGTGCCAAGTGGTAGAGGAAGGTCGGGATCTCCTCCGAAGTCGGTCCCTGCATAGGCATAGTCCTCAATCATGAGGATCTGATCCTTCAGCCACCGAAAGAAAGGAGCCCATATTTTACCTTGGACCCGCCTCCTCTAGTGCGGGCCATGATCTCCACCCACCGCAACATGCGGGGGTCTCTAGTCTCAACTCTGTGAATACCACCTGAGGCCTCAAGAGGGGTACCCTCGCAAAGAAGAAGCATGCTAAAATGGTCTCGTAGCCGAACTGTTTTAGTTCCCCTTGCCGACATTTGGTTAGCTGATCCTTGAACACAGGTAATAGTGCCTCAACCCAGTTGAATACTGTGGGCACCATGGCCTCTAGGGCATACAACATGTGAGCCCAGGAAGCTTGGTGAGCCCCTTGGCTCCCAACTACTCTTTGCATGGTAAAAAGAACAACGTGAAGTAGAAAATCCCTCACTTATTTGATCGGGATTTTCTTTCCTGACATCTTGGTTCCTGGATTACAATGGCAGACTATCAACTCCTATGTAGTAATATCTCCCCCTCGGGATCCTGTCAGTGATATAGGGGCTCCACTCCTAGACAACCCAGTGAGAAAATATATATCCTCCACCTCTATGGTGAGGATGTGAGGCACTACCTTGAAATGTTGCTGCTCCGGATTCCACATCTGTAGTATGTGATCCAGTAATTGCACATGCGATACCATGCTAGGAGCGTGGAAATTTTTTAAGAGGCCACAGCTTCGTAGAGCAGCAATACATCCCGCATTTTCCACAGCACAGGCATCGCCATCTTCATGTTCTCCTCCATATTTTCCTATCTATGTTTTGATAATTTTGTACATGGGTACCTTAGCAGGCCTTGTTTCTAGGACCCATTCTTGTCTATTTCTGTGTATTCCTCCTCTCACTTAAGGGGGGGTGTTGGTGTAAGTTGCAATTAAGCTCACCTCGCTAAGTAAAGTCGGTTGATATAGCTCTCAACCAACTGCATTGAATGCTGGGTTCTCCTACTTCTTTTGCATAGTCTCTTTTTGTTACTTTATATACAACCGTTTTTAATATAAAAGTAGTTCATCTTTATTTGCTCCATGACTGTCTCTGTTTATCTCTGTTGTTCCTGTTTTGTATGGAGTTTAAGTCAAATTTGATCCTGCTGTGCATTGTTTAAATCCACAAATTCGTGGACAAGACTGAGAGCAGCATGAGTTATGGAAGCAAGGATCTGATACCATTGTAGGTAAATAACTTCGGGATTGATGATTTTATTGAATTAGAGAACCCTTATTTATTACATAGTCATGTGGCTGTTGGTTTCGATCTTCCAATGATGGTTTGGATTCCAACGAGCTTTTCAAATTCTTAAGAGTATTTACAATATTTACAATTTCTCTTGGAACCATAATCCCAAAGGATTACGTTTCCAATAGACCCATCTCATCAGAGGTTTAGTCACCCAATGTAGGACCATTGAGTGTTTATAGAGCATAACCCTATTCCTAGTATCTCATGTATTTTGTATCCAGTCTTCCATCAGATTGAATCCCGCCTCTGTTTAGAAGACGACACTATTCAACACATCCTTGTTCACGTCTTCATCTTCCTGCTTGACACCATTGGGGTTGATGGGAGGAGGAAGAGTTCGAGGGATGAATTTGATTCCCAGGTGACGACCAAGTTGGTTTGGGTTGGAGTTCAGAACATTGGTCTCTGTGGTCAGCTTTGAAAGTAGTCTCAATTCCTCCTCCAGACCGTCAGTTTCCTTCCTCTATTTAGCCAAGACATAACCGAGCAACACTTTTTCTGTCTAGAAGGTTATGAGTGAGAGGTCATAGAGAGCTTATCTATGGCGTGAGTCCTCTGGATTGGTAATCCAGTTCACCAAAGCTTGAATTTCGTCCACCTCTTGGAAAATGACAGTCTCCTGCCAATTTTTCCTCTCCATTCTTTCAATTTCGATTTTGTAGGCAAGAGGGATGAAATCCTTGTAGTAATTCATAGCCGCAGTCACTTTGAGTCGGTTAGTGGTGGGATTTTGTAGCTTATGTTTAACTCTCTTTTTTCCCTGTCGCACGCCATGAGCCTAAACATGTTATTTATTTTCTAATGGTTGTGAAGACTGGTATCTTTGTGAACAACAATGAGAATGAGAGTGATTTACTATCCACTCATGGAATTAATGCATCAGATCACTTCCATGATTGACTTATCCATCTGTGGGTGAACTCAAATTTCTTCATGTCATTGTGCTTTCCCATATGCTTAGGTATTGCCACACAAGTTGTTGTAGATAGGGCTGATGAAATATTAATGGTGGTTTTTTTGGTCCATGTGCTCCGCATGGATTGTCACCTACTTGTGTCTGCTTGTATCCAGATGGCCCATCGTGTCATCGAGGATGCCCCCTCCTTGAGGTGTTCTTGAGATGAGTTGGGGCATTCTAGGTGGGCCCTATGTCTTCAATGCTTAGTCTACATGGGCACATTTAAAGGTATATTATGTTACGACTAAAAATAATTGAATTATTCCTTATCATCTTATATTTTAGTTAACTTGATTAGTTATAGATGTTTTGAGCATATTCAATGAAATTAAAAAATATCACACTTTGCAATGTTTAGAATATTATGTTGATGATATTGTTCCTTATCTCGTGAGACCAAATTAATTTAATATTATATTCTCAAGTGAATGAAATGATGGTTTTATCAACCATAGTTACTATTAGTGCTACAGTTGAATCTTGACTGCAAGAGAGCTAACCTTAGTGCATCGTGAATGTGTATTTGATAGTTTAGTTAAAATGGTGGATATTGGTAAGTTGTGCAAGGGGATCAAGGGGTTGTTTACCAACATAGAAAGCGTAAGCAAAACATCAGGCTTATGCAATAAACTATGGATAGCCAAACTGAAACAAGAAGCATCAATGATGACTCAGATTCAATGTGTAACAAACTGTTAAGTTACATACAACGTTTAAAACATCATATTTAGAAATACATTATAAACATAGACCTCTTGAATATTCAACCACAAACATTACAAATAAAATCAATATGAAAGAATTCATATCGGTGACAATTTTAATAAAACTATAGAACATTCAAGTTCAATGATGGCTAAAACTTGATCATAAAAAATAAGATCTCATATTCAGATGCAAGTCTCAAAAAAAAAAAACTTACAGAGTGAATGTCTCAGACATTTCTAAAATATTTTTCTCGATCCTTCCTGCAACACTTTCATGGCCTCTTGGCTGGAACCCGTTTACATTACAAAATCATAGATTAAATATAAGAGTACACAAAACAAACTGTTGCAAACTTCCTGGTAATAGAGCCAATCAAACTAAAATAAAATAATCTTGACTTAAGAATGCTTGATCGATCCGTTGCTTGAAATTTTGGCATAAATTCTTTGATTAATGCATGGGGTCTTCACTCAGTCAACCATGTCATAACACCTTTGTTCATGGGATATTAAATAATTCCCTTAATTTCACTAGATATTGATAATTACCTACAAAAATCATTTTGTTGAGGCCCCCTCCCAATACATATTTCCGATTAAAAAAACCATATTTTTATGATATATTCCACATTTGTACTAGAAACCCCCTTTTATACCCTCCAATACCTATAAACCCCCTATACCCTGCTCTTTACCCCCCAATACCTACAATATATTAGCCTTATTTTCACAATTAAAAAAACCCCCTTTATGAATGAACGTGATAAGATATTTTTCAACAAGATGAATCCCTTGTGGATTAATGATCTTTGCCTTGAAATGTTTTGACACGTGTATCTTTAACTACTCCAATACTGATTGAAAATGCTCTGTCGCTTTCAAATCTAGAATTGATGTTTATTTGCTGCTTAAAAATATGAAGTTCACCGTGAACTTCAACTCCCACATTGCCAATTTTTCCAACAGAAGCACGTAGTTTGCAGAAGTGATAACTTCTACATAACTTCTTCAGATTGGTAATTTTCTTAGTTCCTGGTTCTCAACGCCAATGACGTTTATTTTCTGTTACATCATATTAGCGTCTAATGACTTGATCCTGGTTTCTTAGCTTCTTGATTTGTAGCACGTGAGCTTGGCGTATGGTTCTTGGTGTAAGTCCTTGAGAATTGATGGTATGGTTGTGACTTGTAGTTGTTGGCCCAATTCTGAACGACCAACACCTTTTGCGAAGAATAATGGTTGGAACTTGGGTGTATAAGCCATCGATCTATGAAACTTGTTGATTGAATTTGGCTTACGAATGAAATTATAAAAAAAAAAACTTTTTACCTCAATTAATAAAAGTATATAAAACATTAAAATATAAAATTACATGATTTTATATAAATAATCATTTCATAAATATTTACTTTTAATTTTTTAACATGGGCAAAGAAGATTTTATTAAACTTTGGGCATGCAAAAAGACAAAGATATGTGAGGAGGACTCGTACCATTTAAGATTTGGAATTGTGACATTAATAAGGGGAGACTCACTCAAGGCTTTGACAAATATTTCACTGGATTTTTCAACAACGAAAATTGGGGTCCCTCTTTGCATGTGCGTTGCTAGAATCTAAAAATTTCTATAAGGCAGATTTCGGTACCAACAATTACTATAAAATTACACAACAACAAATGTTATTGATTCATCTTAATCTATATCTTTTAAACATTGAAAGGTTAGTTCCTTGAATTATCCATATTTTTTTTTTATCTCTCTTGGTGAAAGTCAAGGAAAATACCCGACTCTAACATCTTTAGAATATTCTATTGATGATAATGTTTATTATCTATAAGATCAAAATAATCTAATATCATATTCTTAAGTAAATGAAAAGATGGTTCTAGTAATCCTAATTACAATAAAATTACATAATGACAAAGGTCATTAATCCATCTTAATCCATATCCTTCTAGCATTGATAGGTTTGTTTCTTTTAAGCAGCGTGGGTCTAGACCGGTTTCTTTTTACCAAGGAAAACCTCATGGGGAAAGTAAGGGATTCTTCCCCACATTCATGGATTTGGTCCCTAGTAAACCTATTACCATAGACTAGCATGCCTCACTTTGGGGGGGTATTCAACCTAGGCAACTATTAGCATGGAACTAGCCAAATGGACAATGGCACTGAGAAAACGTCTCACCCCACACTCAAATGCACTAAACCAAGAATGAGAGCATTGGTACTTTACTAGCCTCAATCAACCCATGATGGGAAAACATGCCACAAGTGAGATTTGAACCTGAGTGGGCATGATAGCATTTTTTCTCTTAACCACCTAAGCTAGACTACATTAATAGATCTATGGTAATAGTATGACAACAAGAAAATAATTATTACGTCGAAAAAGATTACTTATATCTTAGTAATGTTTGGTGATAAATGATATCTATGTGTATCCCTTTTAAAGAAATATGGAATTTTTTTTTTCTTACATGTTTTAGCATATAATATTAGTCGTGTTTGTGTCCATGCATTATGCCAGCGAAATTAATTCTCTAATGTTATAATTTAGAATTTTGATGCCAAGTTAATTACATGGGTCCAATGCATCCTAGTAGAGTTTTTGTCTCTCTAGGTTTTGGTTTAATTAGTGCGTGTAGTCCATATCGTCCCACACAAACATTAACATTCCAAGAAAGAGGAGATAAAAAGGATCAATGGTTATGTAATATGATGTTTTTAAGGGATAAAATGGTCTATTGCAATTTGCACATGTGTAAGGAGATATTACTGCCCATTCATATTTGCCTCCTCCATCTTCCACTACCTTTGCAACATGGGGAAGAGATGAACAAACAAAAATGGCTTCAATAAGTTTGTATCACCTTGGTTTTGGAGGCAATCTTCTCCCATCAATGTATGCCAAGTGCAGGATCCAGTTAATGTAGAAAAAGTATTTAAAATAATGTCTAAACAAAATGTTGTGTTATGGAATGCAATATATTCACTTATTCTCAAAATGGCCAATCTCTCGAACCATTAATATTATTGTTAGTGGTATGACAATGTGTGCATGTTTATTGGGTTTTGATCCAAATCTATGGTTTTCTATAATTCCAGACTAGATCATCCATAGATAAAACTTCATTACATATAACACAGATAATATTGGACTGGCCCTTTTGCATGTAGCACCTGACTATTCTCTATGCTACAAGTTATGAGTAATGATATCCTATGATCTTATAATTTGTCAGTGCTTTCCACAACATGTTTAGATCATGTCATAGTTTTGTTAGCTTTTGGCTGAATTAATGTAAAATGTTGTTAGGATATTTAAACACTTACAAGTAAGTTAAGATCAACTTGATCGAATGTGACTTTAGGTAAAATATGTTTCTTTAGTATGCATTAGAATGCATTTACTTATGTAATCTAATAATCATGATATGTTTTAGGCATAAAGTGATTCAAGGGTTTATATTTTCCTCGATACCAACGATTACATTGATTCATGGACTAACACCTGATTGGTTCATGGTCTCTATTTAAAGAGAATGGAGGGTAATTTTTGACGATTGATTGTGAGGAACTCATATGTAAAAAAATTCCTTTTGCATTAATATTTTACCTCAAGTGCTCGCACTGGCTTGAGCAGTGGATTATTTCCCTCTGAGGATTTTAACCATGTTATACAGTAATGTAATGATCTTGATCTATTTGTTTGAGCAGTTTCTTTAAGGTGTTCCACATGTATCTTTAAGGTGTTCCACATGTGTGGAATACCCTATTTTGTTGACCATGATATAATAATGCTTATGAAGACCCACTCTCTTTATTGAATGAGATCCTAAACATGTGTCACTACATGCATTAAATGCTTTTTGGATTCTGTTGTTTTTTGTGCATTTATGGGAAAGAGAATTGTTTCATTACATTCATAATGTTTCTTTTAGTTGTAAAGGCCTTTTGTTTCACCCAAAAAGGTTTCCATTTGCCCAAGATATGCCTATTTTATAAGATCTAGAGGTATATTAATTTCATTACCATTTTAAAATATTTCTTATAATGTTTTAATCTTTCAATTTATTTTTTTGTTTATATTTAAATTGTGTTACCTATTCAATTTGTTGATGCTATTTGTCATGCACATTGCGGAAAATCACCAAATAAATCATAGAGTAGAAAGTGTTTTTTTTTTGTGCATGCTCTTTAGCACGCACTTTATGTAAACTTGATAAATAATAAACAAAGAGAAAACTTACATTTTCCAGGAAAGCTAAGTGAGAGCTAAGCCTAAGCTTTCGCAGTTTCAGATTCAAAATTTTACTTATATTTGTGTGTAGTTGTGTTGAAGTTTTTTGCAAGCATAAATATGGATTTTTAGGGTAAACACACACTTTGTAAAATATAGTAAAAGAAAAACATCTCCTCACTCCTTAGTAACATTGTTATATATTTTACAAAAGCTCACTTAATTGAAAGTTACTTTATTAAGTAAGATGCCTTTATTAAGTGGATCACATGACTTTATTGTAAAACACATTTCTTTATTTTATAAAAATGGATGCGTAAAGTAACTTTAATATTCCTTTTTAAGTCACTTTTTGCTTGTTAAATTAATTTCATTGTAAAAGTGTTTTCATTTAATTTATAAAAGTGGGTTATTTATGTTATTGCACCTTATTTTATAAAAGTGGCACCTTATTTGTAAAGTGAACACTTTTACATTTAATTTATAACACTGGGTCATTTATTTTATTGTACCTTGTTTTATAAAAGTGGTATTTTTTTTTATTTTCCCAGAAAGAAAAAAGTCTGTCATTGTTATTCTTAAAGTGGTACCTTATTTGTAAAAGTGAGCTTATAGGTAAATTTGAAAAAATGAAACAATTTTTTTTACTTAACAACTTCAATATACAACCATCACCACACAAACCAACCTCCACCAACCACGTGGCACCTTGGTTTATTTTTTAGTCTTTTCTTGAAAATGACAAAGCTTTGATATTCATAATATGTTTTCATTGATTGTTTTTTGAAACTGCCCATTTTTCTAAAGCTTTCCATCCAAAGAGTCAATCTCTACTTTGAAATCCATCTTAGCCACATATTATTTTGTGGAGTAAGCTAGGTATGGAGCAATCCTCCCTCATCGGACGGAGGAGGAGCAAAGTTAGCGTTGACTTTGCTCCTCCTCCGTCCGATGGAGGGAGGATTGCTCCATAGCTAGCTCACTCCTTATTTTGTGGCTAGTCCACATGATCTCTTTACCAACTCAAACTACTTTCCATAAAAATCTCATATGGAGGATTTACCGTAAAGTAAGGGACTTTACCATGTTACCTTGGGACCACAATTTGTCCCTCTTAATGCATTAAAGAAAACAAACGGGATAATAAGAATGGCAAAACACATGGATTAATCAAAATGTATATTGATAGTGATATTTTGTTTCACCTTAAGGAATTGAGACCCTAAATACAACATGGAAAAGGTTGGAAACCGTGTTTGGTAAGCACGATGAGATTCAAGCCCACCAACTCGAAAACCAATTGATTGCATTAGATCCCATTGATTTCTCTTGCATTGAATATTTTCTGAGTTCAAAACTCTTAGAATTTTACTTGTAGAGTGTAAAATAATTAAGTTAAATGACCAACTCATATATGATATTCTTCCTCAGCTTGACATTACTTATTTTGTTTAAGTATCTACATTTCACTTGACCGAAGAATCTTTTTTTTTTTTTCCTCGGAAAAAATTCATAATTTTATTTCAAAGTAGAACAAAATTACATCTGCACATGTAAGAGGATCACTAGTATCCCTACATTGTCACATATTAGCTGTCTCATATAAACGTAACCAAAAAAATTACAAAACTGTCCCAAAATATGGATACCACAACCCAAATCAATAGACAGGTCACAAAAATCTGAGATCAGACATACTGCCAAAAGCAAAGGCCACCGCCTCTGAAATGCCGTCGCCGCCGCAGAGTTCCCGGAGGAGCAAAACGGGTCGCCACGCAAGAGTATATCAACAGACACCATCACTGCCATATAAGGCAGGCTATCTTTCTCAGCAAAATCAAACAAATCATGAAGGAGCCATTCGACCAGCAGCATGCCGCTCATGATGATCGTTCTTGATCTTTGGCCCCATCAATTGCAGCTTCTCCATGGCGAGAAAGATCAGAGACACCAGACCGGGCACCAGCACTGCCAATGCCCAATCCGTCCACTCGATTGTCTGCCCAAAAGCACACATAGCAAGAATAGGTAGCCGCCATGGCCGCCAAGAACATTGCAGAGCGAGGAGCACCGACTCTGTTTTTGAAGCCTCATTGAACCAAGAAGCCAATGCAGCCCGCCCGTCTTTGCAGACTGAAGCCACCAAGAACTCTGTGATCAGATCTTCCGTCAAACGCTCTGCCAATTGCACTGAATACTCGGATCGAATCCAGCAAACCCATTCAGGGGCAGGAGCACAAATCGGTATCTTCTGAAGAGCAGGGGATCCGTAGATCTGCAGAGGAAATTGAAGAATAAAAAAATGAATGTGAGAATAAGAAGCAGAGGCTCAGAACGCCTGATCAAGCTTAGAGTACGTTCGATCAGATATCTGCAATTCCGCCAGGTGATCGGCGGCCTTATCGGCATTTCCTGCCTCTGTTGACGCTGCTTTAGACCGCCGCTGCAGACTTCGATCTGCGGCAGCTTTCTTGGCGGCGACCTTCTTCTTACTCGCGTCTGATACCATCTTCTTCCTCTTTTCTTTAAGAAATCACTCTTAAAAGAGAAAACACGAAATCCCATAACCCCGGATTGGGAAGCCCACCGATCACGACCAAAAACCTCAGCAGCGAAAATTGTTGAAGCCTCGACGCAAAAACCCTGGCAAATGGAAAACCACGGCAAGATCCCGCCTCCGCCATGACGCACAGAGCTGGCAACTCTGCAACTGGAAGCCATTTCATCTTGAAAGATCAAGATCGAGAGCCGAAGCTCTCGACCCCCATTCTTGGAGCGCCTTCCTCAACCAATACTAGATCTGACCGAAGAATCTCTTATTAGTGAAGAGTCTACTTACAAAATGACCTCCTTTGAAATACCTTGTGATTCTTTGATTAGAAAGGAAGACTCAACTCTTGCATATTGATCAACACTGCAGGTGCATTTAACAAATCCTTGGCAGTGCAATAAAATGATAAAGCTAAGAACCTTAAGAAACAACATGTCACAATAATAAACAAAACAAGTGTCACAAAACCTGTTAAGTAGCTTCTCCTTCCAATGGTGATAAAGGAACTTATAAATGAAAGTCAAGAAAACTAAGAGACAATGTAATTTATATGGTAAAGATATGGTCATCTGGAGTCTAAATGGTTCAAGAAGATGGAAGCTTTAGAATAAGCAATGAAGAAGCATGGCATTGATCTTGATTATTCATCTTCTAATTCTTTTTCTCATGGACATGCACTTTCTGCTTTTGATTTTTCCTTTAAGGCAACATTTGCTTCTTCTCATGAGTGGTTTATCTTTTATGGAGCATCTTATAATATGTCTAAGATTAAAGTCATTTTTTTTCTTTTGCTTTTAATGAATGCAACACCAAACACATATTTGTCGGTGATGATAGGTCTCTTAACATTGTAGGAGTTGGAATAGTTTTGTTAGATAATGGCCATTTCAATGATGTAATATGTATTCCAAGTATTTCTTGTAATTTTTTATCAATAAATTAGACCACTTATTAAGGTGAATCATAAAACAATAGTGTTTTCACCTCATCAAGTTTCAGACAATTTCACAAAGTCTCTTATTGAAGTGAAGTTTTCCAAACTTCAATATATGTTATGAGTTCAGGAAGTTGCAATAAAAGGGGGAAATTTTCTAATGCCTTCTTCCTTCTCTTATTGTGTCATGTTTGCATATCCTTCAATCTCATCTTCTTAAGGGGAACGTTAGGATATTTAAGGACTTAGAAGCTTGTTAAGATGAATTTGGTTTAATGTTTCTTTAGGTAAGGTTTGTTTCTTTTTGTACATCAGTATGCATTGTACTTATGCAATCCCATAGTCACTATATGTTCTAGACATAAAATGATCCAATGTTTCATATTCTCCTTGATACTAATGACTATATTGATTCATGGCTTAAAGCCCAAGTGTTCCATGATCCTTAGTTAAAGAGCATGGAGGGTCATTTGCTGATTGATAGTGAAAAATTCATATTTAAAGCATTTTCTTTTTGCATTAATATATTGCCTCAAGTGGTTGCATTGGTTAGGGTTATAGGTTATTTCCTCCTCGTAAGTTTTAACCACGTAATACATTGATGTACTGATCTTTGATATTTTTGTGTGAATAGTTTCCTTAAGGTATTCAAACTATATGGAATACCCTATTTTGTCAAACAAATATGTACTTTGTATACGTACCTAACTATAAATATATTATGGTAACGTAGATTCCATCTTAAATATAATTTTATAAAAATAAATCAATAAACTGAATTGTATACCATTACCATGTCTCCCATTCTATAAATGGGCAATCTACCAATCTATAATAACTTATATCACCGTTTGACACTTAAATGTTTACACTCTACAGGCATTTAAGATCTTCCCATGCATTTTTCAATATGGATGACCATTGTATTTGTTTTAGGACGAACCTCTTTAGGATCATTAAGGATATTTTCTCATGTTATATCTAAATCCTAAAACATATCATATAGACCTAAAACATATCACACAAGCCGAACTAATAACAAGGTTGGAGGAGATAAAGTTACAAAGAGTGTGAATGAAAATGATGAACAATCTATCACGATTCCAACACGAATTTTAGACACACAAAAAGATTAAATATTTATATTGTATTTATTCTCCAAAATACATTAAGCTATATTTTGTTAGGAAAGTTTTTAGTTGAAATATTAATTTTTGTTTATATTATTTTAAATATGGGATAGAAGTTATGTTTTTTTTTTCAAAATAAATGATTTATAATGAGATTGGAAGGATTGTTGTTTGGAACTTGAGGTTATAATCACTGTGATTGTGATGTAAACAATCCCCACAAATATTCTTGAGAGCTAGTGATTCCTTCTCGAGTATTCAAAATTGTTTGTTTGTTAGATGGGGTAGTATATGCATACTGTATGTCAAGGATGGGAGGATCTTTTCTCGATACAAAATTTGCTCTTTCTTTATATCTTATTTTGGTTGAACATTATTATATTGCATTATATCATATTTAATTGTTATATTTTTAATGATTAAAGATATAATTGGAAAGAAAAGTTGAAAACTCTTTAATTTATCTATAGTGCACTAAATGTTATAGTAAAGCTTATGATCAATAAATTTTTTAATGATTAAAGATATAATTGAAAAGAAAAGTTGAAAACTCTTTAATTTATCTATAGTGCACTAAATGTTATAGTAAAGCTTATGATCAATATTGTTAGTAGTTTATCAAATCCATAGAAAACTGTTGATAATATTTATGATTAGAGACATAATTAGAAAGAAAAGTTGAGAACCCTTGAATTTATTTATAGTGTACTAAATAAAGCTTATGATCAACTGTTGATAATATTTATGATTAGAGACATAATTAGAAAGAAAAGTTGAGAACCCTTGAATTTATTTATAGTGTACTAAATAAAGCTTATGATCAATCTTGTTAGTGGTTTATCAAATCCATAGAAAAGTGTTAATAATATTCACCCTTAGAAGATTATATTGTTTTTTTAATAGAGGTGGAGAAAGTATCTAAATTAAATAAGTCACTTAAAGTTTGATAAATGTAAACCATGGTACGTTCGTATATGCATTGATCCGAACACATGCTGTTGTAGATACCATGTAGAATATGAATATTTTTATGACATGTATAAATATATATTTTGTGATTTGCATACTAACATTGAGCTGGGCTGCAATGAATTCGTAATACCACCGAATGCATCAATATATTTTATCGTCAGCGTCATGTGTCCAAGGCATGAAGGACAAAAATACTATGGAAAATCATGTTTATATGGGAATTGTTCCAGGTGCAGTGGGTTTTCTGTTTTCAACCATTGCATTCATGGAAGCTATGAGCATCAATTTGGTAGTATGATCATGGAGATGCAGAGCTTCAAGTACGTAACCTATCAATCAGATAGTGCGAAGGAAATTAAAAACGATTGCATTGGTGAAGTTACAGGTGCATGATTTTGCTCTTACACGTTCAATTTCTACATATACATTCTTTAAAGGTCACATTCTAATATGACCCTTGTTTTCATGGAAACATGTTATGTGATTTTTTGATAGATTTCTACAAGAAAACCGAGCAGTTTGTTCAGCATGTGCATGTAGCGCGATGGAAGGATGAGCAGTATAGAAAATACATGGACAACTTTCCCATTGGGACCATATTGTCAATTGTGGATTATGCAAAAAACTACACCCTTCAACCACAAAATGAAATTTAGAGCCAATTCTACCATATCGACCAAGTCAGCATCATGGTACATATTACGTATAGGCATGGCCATGAGAGCAGCATTAACAACAGGATAATACAGAAGGAGACAAACTTTTACATAAGTGATGACAAATGCCATGATCTGCATTATGTGCAACATTGTTTTCAAATTTTCTATGATAAGATAAAGGACGGAGATATACAGATGGATCATCATTGGATATGGTCAGATGGTTGTGCGGGGCAGTTCAAAAATGTCGGAGTCTTCCAATGGATGAGTATGTTGCATAAGACTTACAATGTGCCGCATATATGGACCTACTTTGATACCGGGCATGATAAAGGTGAGCATGACAGGGCCGATGCATGCATCAAGACCGCACTATGAAGGGAGGAGATGAGGTTTACTAGAAAACCCCATATCAAAGATGCACAATCCATAGTTCAATGATGCTTTGCAACAATGTTAGACCAAACTAAAGTGCAACATACATCAATAGGGGCATGAAGGCCAGTCACGAATTTTTGGCAAGTGGTTGACATAGAGTTCCTATAGTTGTGGCACAGTACAAGGAACATGTACATTTCATTTGGTTCGAAGCTCAAACAACCCCCTATTTGAAATATGGATGCAAAAACTTGCTTGCTTTTGCAGCCCTTGTAGCAGTGGTGAATGGGATGAATGTGAATGCATGGATTGGGTTGATGATTGGGATCGTGTGTCACTTGAAGTAGACCCACGTGTAGTCATTGAAAAAACCCACTTAGAGGAGGGTGAGTCAGTGATTTCGACAGACTACGACCATATATCAGATCTTGTACAACCAGGACACATATATGTAGTTGTTGCACGAAAGACAATGAATGGGGAACAAATTATTGGTTGGCACGATGCATTCGAGGTAAGCAAATCCTGAACGGATCATTGATTGACGATGAAGGAAATGAATTTCCTATTAGATCGATGGTGGTTGAGGGTGAATATCTTACACTATATGGGAAATCAAGAAGAACTAGTGGGCATGTATTCGTGGATTACAGACCAGGTTCTCTGGTCTATCACTTCACAAACTTGATTGTTGGCACGAACATCCATCTACAGACAATGTCAAACAAGAACTCAACCAAGGCATGTTACTTATTGCCTCATTCAGAGCACGAGATATTGATGGAGAAAATTAGCAACATATAAAATCCAAATGGCTATATTGAATGAGATTGGGTAATTGCGCTTACACTCCACTGGGGCGAAACCCTAGTTTGCATAATCTATCCTGAAGGCATGCCCAGGCCATGGAGAGTCCGGGGGAGGCCACCTTGGACATAATCCTATGCCACTATTCCAATGAAACTAACAGTTCCTCGATCGGAGTCCCGGTCAACGTTCTATGGCGAGTTGTAGTAGGCCTGGAAAAGCAGTTTAGGGATGTCTTGGGCAATTCAAGGCCGGGGTCCAAAAAACAAACTGGAAGGAAATTTTTGATTCTGTCAGCTCCTGCACGTGTGTTTGGGCATGGTCTCCATGGGAAAGTCACCCTCGGCCGCTCGACACAGGGTTTTGCAGGGCTAGTGCACCATTTCCAGGGTTGCATGGACCTTATTTTCATGCGACTTTCAACTCGACATAACTCGACAACCAGAGGTTGGATCGATGAACTGTTGACTCTGTTGGTATCTTGGAATTCCATTACCTCTAGTGGGACCTCTCCATCATGTTTTCATGGCCCAGTGACATCATTGTGAACCGGTTTCATAAACTAGGGTTTTGCTCAGTTTCCTTCAATGTAACTCTCGCATTGGTGGGTCAACTCTGCAAAACCCTCCACTGTACAAGTCTTGGTAGTGTTCCCATATTGACATTTCCCATACACACTTTTCAAATCCAACGACATGCAATCTTGCTGCTCCGTTTGGTTTTTCGCTCCTGGACTGAGAGTCACCAAGTGTCCCTGAACGACATTTTCATGCGACTTTCAACTCGACATAACTCAGTAACCAGAGGTCAGATTGAGAATCCATCGAATCTGTTGGTCTCCTGGCATGCCATTACCTCTAGGGGACCCTCTCCACTATGTTTTCATGGCCTAATGACTTCATTATGCATCGATTTCGTAAACTACAGTTTTGCTTAGTTTCCTTCAATGCAACTCTTGCATTGGTGGGTCAACTCTGCAAAAACCTGCACTGTGCCAGTATTGGTGGTGTCCCCATATCAGAATTTCCCATAAACACTTTTTGGAGCCAACGACATGCAATATTGTTGCTTCGTTTGGTTTTTCGCTCCCAGACTGAGAGTCACCAAGTGTCCTTGAACAACATTTTCATGCGACTTTCAACTCGACATAACTCGACAACCAAAGGTCGGATCGACGAGCTATCGACTCTGTTGGTATCCTGGAATGACATTACCTCTAAGGGGGCCTCTCCATCGTGTTTTCATGGCCCAATGACTTCATTGTGCATCGGTTTCGTAAACTAGGGTTTTGCTCAGTTTCCTTTAATACAACTCTCGCATTGGTGGGTCAACTCTGCAAAACCTTCCACCGTTCCAGTCTTGGTAGTGTTCCCATATTGGAATTCCCCATACACACTTTCCAGAGCCAGAGACATGCAATCTTGCTACTCCATTTGGTTTTTCGCTCCCGGACCGAGAGTCACCAAGTGTCCTTGAACGACATTTTCATGTGACTTTCAACTTGAAATAAATTGGACATCGAAGTTCGGATCGATGAGACGCAAACCCCGTTAGTCTCCTGGCATGCCATTACCTCTAGGGGGCCCTCTTCACCATGTTTTCATGGACCAGTGACTTCATTGTGCACTAGTTTCGTAAACTAGTGTTTTGCTTAGTTTCCTTCAATGCAACTCTTGCATTGGCGGGTCAAATATGAAAAACCCTCCATCGTGCCAGTTTTGGTAGTGTTCCCATATCATAATTTCCGATACACACTTACCAGAGCTAACGTCATGCAATCTTGTTGCTCCGTTTGGTTTTTTCTGTCCTAGACCGAGAGTCACCAAGTGTCCCTAAATGACATTTTCTTGCGACTTTCAACTTGACATAAATTGGCAACCGAAGGTCGGATTGATGAGTCGTCGACTCCATTGGTCTCCTGGCATGCCATTACCTTTAGGGGGGTCTCTCCACCATGTTTGCATGGCCCAATGACTTCATTGTGCATCGGTTTCATAAACTAGGGTTTTGCTCAGTTTCTTTCAATGCAACTCTCGCATTGGTGGTTCAACTGTGCAAAACCCTCCATCGTGCCAGTATTGGTAGTTTTCCCATATCGACATTACCCATACACACTTTCCATATCCAACAACATGCAATCTTGCTACTCCATTTGGTTTTTCTCTCCCGGATAGAGAGTCACCAAGTGTCCCTAAACGACATTTTCATGCGACTTTCAACTCGACATAACTCGGCGTAGGAGGTCGGATCGATGAGTCATCGACTCCATTGGTATTCTGGCATGACATTACCTCTAGGGGTCTCTCTCCACCACATTTTCATGGCCCAGTGACTTCATTGTGCATTGGCTTCATAAACTAGGGTTTTGCTCAGTTTCCTTCAATGCAACACTCACATTGGTGGGTCAACTTTGCAAAACCCTCCACTGTGCCAGTCTTGGTAGTGTTCCCATATCGACATTTCCTATACACACTTGTTGGAGCCAACAACATGCAATCTTGCTGCTCCATTTGGTTTTTCGTTCCCGGACTGAGGGTCACCAAGTGTCCCTGAACAGAATTTTCATGCGACTTTCCACTCAACATAAATCAACAACCGAAGTTCAAATCGATGAGCCATCGACTCCGTTGGTCTCCTAGCATGCCATTACCTAGAAACCAATAGACCATACACCTAGAATCTATGTACCTACACTACAACAAAGAAACTAGAGTTTCATGAATTACAAGTAGAAACACATAATTGTATGAATTAGAAGTAAAAACTCATACATGAATTACGAGTATATAGCCAATTACGGTTTCATGGATTGAAAGAATTTCCCATACATAGAGATGATGTATTATTTTAGTCTCTCTTATATATAACCACTTAGACCATATACCTAAGCTACAAGAGAAAATAACAAAAAAACTAGGGTTTCACGAACTACAAACCATAAACCTAAAAAATAGGGTTTATAAATTTACACATATAACTACAAACTAGGGTTTTATGAAGTAGAAATTCACATACATATAGATCATGTGCTATGTTAGTCTCACTTATGTAGAAATACTTAAACCATATACCTAATTTACATGCACAAATAGAAAAAAAAACTATGGTTTCATGAACTACAAACCACAAACCTAAAAAATAAGGATTACAAATTTACACATACATTTACAAACTAGGACCATATACATATGTAAATAAACTTAGTGTTGGTTTATTGGTCAATACTGAGAGGGGGGTGGATGAATCAATATTGTTATCTTTTTCACGGGGTCTTCACTTAGTGAAACCATGCCATAGCACGTTCGTTCGTGGCATATGAAACAATACCCCTATTTTCAAAAAATATTGGAAAATACCTCCCAAAATCAATTTTTTTAACCCCCTCCCAATATGCCTTGCCGATTTTAAAAAACCCCTATTTTCCCTATATATTGCATGTATCCATTTTTTCATTTACATTTTTTATACCCCTTTATATTTCTACCTAAGGAAAAAAAAAACTAAACACAAGAAAGGGCGACACTTGATAGGTGCCCTTAGGCAAATCACTTTATTAGGAATTAAAATGTATCACGATGTCAAAACAAATAAGAGAGGGTTTATTTGTACCAATCTCAAACAGTAGTGTGTTTTCCCCAAGAAGGGTTCAAAAATGAAACTTACACCATTTATAACTGCTTCTTTCCATCACGGACTTTTTATCCAAGCACCATTTTGGTATCTAGGAGATTGTACAACTTCAGTAACAAAATTGATTTGGAATCTTCAATGCATACTGTTAATCTTTTTAGATTAAAAGATTAACTATATCAGTAGTTACTATACACAATATTTTTATTATTTCTATTATACAATAGATCCTTTGAAGTCACAAAAGTCATTGCATATTCTTTCCCATTACTTGCAAATATAAGACTAAGACTCCTAAGTAATTTGATACAAAATAGTAGTGTGAGATGAATTTTGAAAACCTTAATAATTCCTACTCTTTGAAATTATCAATTAAGAGGCCAAGCATTCTTTTGGAGTCAATAGAGGATTGGATTCAAATCCACATCATCCTAGTATATCCCTATCATGGGCGCTCTCTATGTCCACTCCTCTTGATTTATGTAAACATTTTATGTCAATGTCAATAGAAGAATGTAACTTAGTGACATCTCACAATACATAGATTGTCTACATATATTGTCTTAATGCACTAACAATGGGCTTTTTTCATTTTCCAACTCTTTACCATAGTTGTTGTAGAATGCTTAATGTGTGAGTTGTAATGTGGTTATGTTGCATATATAGTATGTATTTAGTTACACATGTATTTTGTAAATCATATAAATAATATATTGCTAAAATAAATCAAAACAATTTACAAATTTGCTTTATAGAAAAGCCAACTCTATTACAACTTCATGTCCAAAATATTAAATCATAACAACAATATGTGGAGATTCCCTTGGGATTAGAGTATTCTACTAATAAGATACATACACACACTTGTTTTTTACATAAAGACGGCATTGAAACGAATTTTTTGTTGTTAATATTTTACTACTATTTTTAAATACCAAAATTGAGCAAGGAATTATACATCTCCTTCATACCAAACTATAGAAAACACTTCCAGACACAACTAAGTAGGTCCAACTTAGTACGTATATAATCACATTTAATTTCCTTTGAATTTATTTTTCTTTCAATAGGATTCAAGGAATATAGCCCTATAATCTTCAACCATTATTCCAATGGTAATACATTACTTTCAAGCCATTACATTAACTTCTAACAATGTGTCAAGATCATGACTTTATGTATTTTGTGGTGTATTAATTGCAAATGTGTCTTTGATGGTACAATTGGTCTCTTTAATGGTGTGATTTGGACTCTTAATGCCAGGCAAAGGGAGATATGCTAACAAAAGATGCCAAGAAATGCTCTACCAACAACCTCAAGATTTACTTATTTTGTTAGAGATATGCTAAAAGCAGATGCCAAGGAATAGTCTACCAACAACCTCAAGATTTACTTATTTTGTTAGAGATATGCTGACAGATTTACTTATTTTGTTAGAGATATTCTAACAGAAGATGACAAGGAATGCTCTATCAACAACCTCAAAATTTGCTTATTTTGTTAGATCTTGACCTACTTTTCATGACATGCTTCATGTTTTGGATAGTTTTTTTTATTAAAAAATGGGTATCTTTGAGAATATCATTCACCATGTATACCTTCTTTAGAGATATATCAAGTGAGTTGTTTAAAACTTGTTTTTATATATACACACTTACTAAAATATGTGAGATATATCAAGCCAGCTGTTTAAACCTTGCTTTACATATACACACTAAGATATGTGAAATTAGGTAAAGGCACATGTTAATTTTTGTTTGTGCCTTCGTATATGTGAAGGTCATCTGATTCTGGTAGTATCTCTTGTATATATCTAGTGAAATATTAATCATTCTCTAAAAACAATCTGAAGTTTCTGCATTTTTAAGAAAAATATGAAAAATTTTCTGCAGTTTTATGACTTTGTTGACACAATCAAACTGGCCATGGCACAACAAGGTTCTCTTTATTCTGAAAAAGGCTGTGCAGATGAATTTGATCAAGAATTAATATATTTTGAATAGATTTCTTGGTAAGGGACAAGAGCTAAGATGAGGTTAATTCAGAGTTGAAGTATCCAACATAAAAAGGCTGTGAAGATGAATTTCACAGTTGAAGGTACTTTGATCCAGAATGAATAGATTTTGAGGAAAATTTCTTGGTAGTGGCCAAGAGCTAAGAGAGGTTAATTCAGAATTGAAGTATCAAACATATTAAAAGAAGACATAACATCTTGAGAGGCAAATAGACTTCGAATTTGATCTTATTATCAAATGCACAAGCACTTATAGATTCATTCTATATGCCATGGTGATCAGACATACTGCAATCTGTAGATCACACACAGCTGTGAATATATTTATAAAATCTTAGCACTCAGACTGAGTAAAAAAACACCACCATCCAATCATCACAGATGATTATTTTTCCCTGTCATAAACAGTTCAGTTCATGGTTCCATATCTCAATCCTTGCCCTGGTATAAAAGATAGATTTCAGCAATAAAAACTACACTTTACAGTTTCTCATGTACAATATGCATTATTTCTGAAATGAAGGGAGAGATAGAACACCTGTTTTTATTCAGCAAAATAACCTTCTCCTTTTTGAACCATTATGCTTGTTTTCTTCCTCAAAAAATCTAGGAAAACTCACAACGGTCTTTGCCCTAGCAAAGTTGAGTAGGGCAGATCGTTCTTCCGTAGCAATACCCTCAGAAGAGCTTCTATGACCTTTAGACCCCACATGACTTACTTTACTTGGTTGGTTTATTGTCTCTGAGTAAGTTGTAACAGACTGTTCAACAGTTGATACCTCTCCTGAAAGTTGCACAGTTACATCACCATTGTTGTTCTGCTCATTTAAGTACAAGCATACAACAGCACAGTCATCGACCTTGGAAGTTGGGAATTTATGCTTCCATGCACTGACTGCTGATTCCACTACTATTCTAGTAGCAGCAGCTCGAGAAGATACTGAAGAAACAATATTCACAACTTCTTGATTGGACAAAACTTCCTAGACCTAAAACAATAATCAAAACTACTACATTTATAAAGGATGCATTGACAAATGAAAAATTAGTAGTGTTGAACAAGGCATATGCTGAATAAGAAAGAGAGTACGAAGATGAAATTAGTCCTTTTCCTTTTTAAGTTTTTTGGACTAAAGATTACATGGCAGAAGATTTTAGTATTTTACCCCATCAGTTGCAACCACGATAAAATGATCTCTGCTGGTTAGCTGTCTGTGTGTAATTTCAGGGACGGCAATAACACCAAAGTCCTTGAGACAAAAATCTCCAAAGGCCCGGGTCATGGCAAGACAAGGAGAGTTTTCATTTGGTAACCATACTCTATGCACATGGGGTTCATCCTTTAAAGCATGGACTCGGCCTTTGCACTGCTTGATCCTTTCTGCCTCCCCTGACATATAAAAGCTTTATCTCAGCTACCCATGCATACATTACAAAACCTTTAACAGTTCATGAGATATCCCTAGAGCTAAAGTATTTATGAAAAGTTCTGCTGATATGGTTATCCCTGCTGAATCTATGGAGGCATTCATTGTGAAGCAAAAGGAAGCAGGTTACAAAGTCACTGCTTGCAATTTTGTACTGTCACCCCATGTGGACCATTTTCAAAAATTTCCAGAGCTTTATAGTGATCAGCTGAGCAGCTTCTTGGAGGAATTCCTGCATTGTCCTAAAGAACATAAGATAGATGTGTGATACATAACCATTACAGCAGTTATAAAAATCACTAACAGGTCTGAAAGAATTCAGAACCTTGACTAAATGAATTGTTGATTCAAAGAATCGATTTTCACATTTAGCATGGTGCACTGCCAATGTATCAGCAAGTGGCAGGGGATCTGTATGCACCTTGGATCCATTTGACAGTAAAAAGAAAACGTCTTCCAGTTAGATTCAGAATAATGTAGTAAAATGGTGTAGCGACAAAGGGACTATTAGAGTAAAGAGAGGGGAGTGCAGAACTGTTGGGGTTTGAGAAAGCTCCTTCAAGTGAGCCAAAGCCTGATTTTGCAGAAACAGCTTTACTTGTGATGTTAGGGAATTTTTTCAAACTATTTTTCAAGCTCCTGTATGTTGACAGGTATTTATATAGTTTGCATCTATACCTTTCAGCAAGATATTAAATATTTTACTCAATAAATTTGCTGGTTAACATCCTTTTCTTGGCTACAGTTTATTGTGTGATGATAATAGTCTAAAGTGTGATGATAATAGTCTCAATAACAAGGTATGTTGTATTTTAACTCATTATGTTTCTTGTCTCATAATAGGAGGCTTTCACATGTGTTCAGAATTTTATCACATTAACAACCACAGTGCCCTCAGCTATACATTTACAGTTCTGCTGATAAGGTTATCCCTGCTGAATCTGTGGAGGCATTCATTGTGAAGCAAAAGCAAGCAGGTTACAAAGTCACTGCTTGCAATTTTGTACTGTCACCCCATGTGGACCATTTTCAAAAATTTCCAGAGCTTTATAGTGCTCAGCTGAGCAGCTTCTTGGAGGAATGCCTGCATTGTCCTAAAGAACAAAAGATAGATGTGTGATACATAACCATTACAGCAGTTATAAAGATCACTAACAGGTCTGAAAGAATTCAGAACCCTGACTAAATGATTTGTTGATTCAAAAAATTGATTTTCACATTTAGCATGGTGCACTGCCAATGTATCAGCAAGTGGCAGGGAATCTGTATGCACCTTGGATCCATTTGACAGTAAAAAGAAAATGTGTTCCAGTTAAATTCAGAATAATGTAGTAAATTGGTGTTGCGACAAAGGGACTATTAGAGGAAAGAGAGGGGAGTGCAGAACTGTTGGGGTTTGACAAAGCTCCTTCAAGTGAGCCAAAGCCTGATTTTGCAGAAACAACTTTACTTGTGATGTTGGGGAATTTTTTCAAACTATTTTTCAAGCTCCCGTATGTTGACAGGTATTTATATAGTTTGCATCTATACCTTTCAACAGGGTATTAAATATTTTACTCAATAAATTTGCTGGTTAACATCCTTTTCTTGGCTACAGTTTATTGTGTGATGATGATAGTCTAAAGTGTGATGATAATAGTCTAAATAACAAGGTATGTTGTATTTTAACTCATTCTGTTTCTTGTCTCATAATAGGAGGCTTTCACATGTGTTCAGAATTTTATCACATCAACAACCACAGTGCCCTCAGCTATACATTTACAGTTCTACTAATAAGGTTATCCCTGCTGAATCTGTGGAGGCATTCATTGTGAAGCAAAAGCAAGCAGGTTACAAAGTCACTGCTTGCAATTTTGTAGTGTCACCCCATGTGGACCATTTTCAAAAATTTCCAGAGCTTTATAGTGCTCAACTGAGCAGCTTCTTGGAGGAATGCCTGCATTCTCCTAAAGAACAAAAGATAGATGTGTGATACATAACCATTACAGGAGTTATAAAAATCACTAACAGGTCTGAAAGAATTCAGAACCCTGACTAAATGAACTCTTGATTCAAAAAATCGATTTTCACATTTAGCACGGTGCACTGCCAATGTATCAGCAAGTGGCAGGGGATCTGTATGCACCTTGGATCCATTTGACAGTAAAAAGAATAACGTGTTCCAGTGTTGACTAAACCTACCGATAATCAACCCTACAACTTGAACTGCCTTTTCAGATGTATGGAATGGGTCAATCATTTCTTCACATTATGCAGACATCAGTGGGCTTCAAGGCCTACTGTGTCAACAATTTCACATGTAGAAGAAAAGCAGGTTGCTGCTGTTTGATTTTAGGAATATGATAGGATTTTTTGAAGTGCAATTGTTGTTTTAAGTGGGTTTTATCTTTCTTTTTTGAATATCTTAAATGAACTTTTGAGGCTAAAAGAAACACATTTTATGTGATGAAGGTTAAAGGGAAGCTCTTATGACATGCACTTTATATTTCTTGGGTTTTGCCTGCAGAAAGATAGAACTTCTGGTGTTCTACAATTTGGATGTTTTACTGATCTGTATGGCAAGCATACTTATCATTTTATGGAGCGCTACAGCAACTTTGAGCATATTGTGAGCTTCAGGTCATTGCCAGAGCACACAAAGTTCATGAATGATGTATGTATTTCTTAGATTCTGCCGTGATCACAGAAAGTTTTTGTTCTGATGATGCTAATGGTAGAATTATGAATCAAGTTACAACAACAAGAATGTAGAAACATTGCCTACATCTAGGCACTTCAGATCATGATATGTTCATTATGTTGTTCCTTGCAAGCTTTTCTGTATAATTGCTTATAGTTATTTAAAACATTTCAAGACAATTTATAAGAAATAATTATAGGCAGTAATAATCATAACTACATGCATGCAGGTGAGGCCTCTATTGAACCAGCCAATAGCACTTGCAGTTTATGAGTATGAGAATGGTCAGATTGGTCATATGAGGACTCCTATGGGTGAGCTACAACTTATGTTATTGTTTTTGAATATTAGCATAATTGTACTTTTCTGCCTGGCTCATGAATTTTTAAAACACTAAGTCATATATTAGTCAATGGTTAGGACATAGGAGATGCAGAGAATTGCCTCTTTACCCCACACACTCAAGAAGAACAAATATATATGATTGATCCTCTAGGTTAACACATGTAATGCATTTTCTGAGAAAACAAATATCAATGAATCAGCAAAGGTTTGTCTTGCAAAAATTTCTTGTAATACGATCAAAAGTCACTCAACACCTTACCATCCAGCAAAATACCAGAATCTTCATGCCGCCCTCTTTCAAAGCTATCAGCTTCCTTAGAGGTCTGTGCTCTGGTGATTGTACTAGAGAAAGAGGTTTTGATCTGAAATATCCTATTCTGCAGGTATGTTACAAAATTACATTCCCAAAAAATGTGCTTAATGTTCCTCCTTTCCCATGTTGAGCACATCTATTAGAACTGTTTTGCCAAGTCTCTGGAGTTTGTATAGTAACCGGATTTTGGAAGAGAAGCGAGTCCCCCTAAATTTGAAGGAGCATGGGCTAATCCATAGACTTGATTATATCAAGTCATTTAGTTTCTGCATCTCAAACCTACGTTGCTATTATCATGGTAATCTGTACAAGCAGATTTGCCCAATAACTTTAGGCAAACCAACCCTTGTCATGGTTGGAAAGCCTCTCTATTTAGACTGGTGTTTTCCAGTCTCAGGGCAGAGTCCCTAAAAGATGTATGCTTCCATCAAATAAAAAAGTCTGCACAAATTACAAGATGATCAGCACACAAAGGACTCCCTCTTGGGTGGTCCTTAAACAATTGAGCAAGGGTAAATTTCAAATAGCAATTTTAGGTGGTTGAGATCAGATTCTAGATATAGATGTAACAACGAAATTAATGGAAATGAATGAAATGAATATGCACCTTAAGTGAAAAAATTTCAAAGCAAGTGCGCAGTAAACTACTGATACACTGCAAGACAATCTAATCAACAACATTTTAGAGATTCAAAGAGCTAGAACAAAGCATAATTGCATCAGATCATGTATTATCCAAGAGATTGGTCGCACCATAGCGATTCATAGGTGACAGGCTGTTTTCTACCTATGATTTCATTGTCTCCTGATACATACATATTTTTCTTGCTGTTTGGGCAATTTCCAGATCTGATTTAACCCTAAGAGAGCACTGGTCTACAGGATGGCAAAGCATGTTGATTTTCTCATTCTCTCCAGAACTGTCTCACGATTTTGTTGCTGTACAAACTCAAATTTGCAGATTGCTGTCAGCATATTCTTTCTTGCTTAGGTAGTGAGATAGAAGGGGACTTCACCTATGCACATGTTAACATAGTGGAATTACATGGTTTCCCTTTGCAGCAAGGGGAACACTTAATCTCAGGCTTATGCACAGTGGTAACAGCCAAAGGTTAGACAAGACCCACTTCTTTTACTTGGGCGCAATGTTAGAAAAAAGGTTAAACAATTTCAAGGCCTACTGTGTCAACAATTTTGTCAACAATTTCACATGTATGCAATCAGCACAAGCCCACAAAACTATAGCCGGAAGACACCAAGGAGGAACAAATGCAAAAGCTACTAGCATTCTGGTGAGATCCGTTGTGATATTAAAAAACTTATTCTAGCACTGGACTTGCGTCGAGCCATTTGTGGGGCTCCCCTTTCAGGCATAACATATTACACGAAAGTCTGATCTTTGCGATCAATGGTTATTTTAAACATTTATGGAAAATAACAAGTGAAGATGGCGATATAAATTATAATTACAGGCATCTGTTTGGTATCCAATACGAGGAGGTTATCATTTGGTGTATCCAACTTTTTCCATAGAATTTCACTATAAATCCTGCATGCTATCATAGAATACCGAAGATACAGAAGTATGTCAATTGTACAAATGGTTAGTACGTTCCAATTTTTTCAGAACTCCAGTCTATTTGTCTAAGATTTTCGATTGTAGGATCTGCTATTACAATCCGATCCTTCACCAACCCAACCAACAAACCCAGAGTTAAAATGGATGATTATCCTGTATTTCTATCATCAATATGAGCATCAAAATACTGATTTTATTTCAAGTACTTAAACTGATCCCACCAACAACCAATAAACTGCAATATATCCCCTGCTACTTTCTATATTACCACTCACAGTTTCTCTCAAAGTTTTGGAACAATTTTACCCATGGTTATCACCACAAGACTATCAAATCTTCATCCCCTAAGGAAAAACACCCCAAACAAACTTCAACGAAGCAAAGATTGAGGCCAGAAAATTAGCCCTATACCCTAAAGTCCTCCAGAGGGTAGAAAGAATCATAGTTCAAATCCTACAAAAGATAACATCCAGTCAAACGTAATTAGTCTCTGTCGCAACCAAAGAATACCCAGCCATAAAGCAGAAAACTCAGGAAATGGTCATGCAATACAAAACAGAGCAGAAAATTTTCGATTCTAGCCCAGAAAAAGTTATTTGATTTACAAAACCCTCAAGAGGAAATAAAGTGCATGCATACTCATTCAAATTGAATAAAATCAGTTTATCCTCGCCTAATCCTCAAATCCGGCGCATAGAAAACATAGACCATGAAAACAACAAGAAAACTCTAGCAGGGTTGGCTTTACCCAAAGATATAGTGTTGCAGACAGAATACTTGATGAAAATCCAATATCTTCACATCAACAGATGCAGAATCGCACGGTGCAAATGATTTTCAGCGTTTTAAGCTTTGAAATTGCCGATCCAGAGCAGATTATTAGCGGTTCATCAGTGGAAAAAGCATAGGTATAAGATCTAGTTCGTGATTCTAGGAATTACTATTTTGACCATGCTATTGATTCTGGAACTACTGATGGGTAAGCATCTGTCTCTGCTATCTCACAAAAAGAAGTACAGGCATTTTTCATCAAAAATTAAACACACTACAACGTACCTCCAAAAATGATATGCAATGGCTCTCCAATGTGCCTCCTCCAGCACCAGAGAAACCCACCACAAACCCACGACCACAAAATGGTGAATAAACGTCCTTGTTTTCCACATTTTCCAGAAAACACTGCTACCACTGCAATGCTGCTGGAAAAAACGCCCTGTTATCCAGCAAACACAATGGACCAAACATGGAGAAAACCCACAGAAAAGGAGTAAAACGCCCTCGTTTTCTAGAAAACACTGCAGGGATTTGAAAAAATGCCTATTATCCAGCCACACTATGGACAAAATGCCCTAAACCCAGCTCTCAGGCACCTAGGCTTGGTGCAAGTGCACTCAAACCACAAGCAAAGGAGCTCGCAGGTACCTAGCAGGCAGCTGGTGAACGGCTCTGGCAAAAATGTTGAATAAAACATACCCCAACATATTGGATATTTAAATAGTAAAAAAAAAACCCTAGTTACCCCTAATATACCCTCAATATATTGATTTTTAATTTTTTAATTTTAACCCCCCCAATATGAACGGACGTGATATCATATTGGTCCCTAGGTGACGCCCCCGTGATCTTTTTACTATTTTAGCCAATTTTAAATCTATCATTAGAAACACATAACAACAAGAATACGCATAACACAATTTTAACGTGGAATCCCAATAGGGTAAACCACCAATACGTCCTATTAATGCAAAATTGTTATTTACAAATAGTTTTTCCTGCTTCTATAGATAAGGATGGTATTACACCATGGTTACCAATACCAATTGGAAGGAGGCTACGACCCCCTGGTTTATCAGCTACGACTAAAAGGATGCTACAACACCCTATTTACCAATTCCAATTGGAAGGAGGCTACGACCCCCTGGTTTATCAACTACGATTGAAAGGATGCTACAACACCCTATTTACCAACGCCAATTGGAAGGAGGCTATGACCCCCTGGTTTATCGGCTACAACTAAAAGGAGGGAACAACCCCCTGCAGGCCTGTTGCCTGCCGTAGCGCCACCCTGCCACCCTGATATGTTTCCCAAGATTTCTTTCCCACTGAATTTTGTGACACCCATTGGTCTTTGATTCTGATCATGCAATTTGAACTACAGAGACATCTTCCTTCTTACTCAGACCATTATTTAAATAATTCTCACTATTTAAGCTTCTTTCAACAGTTGTGTCTCTTCAAACTGAACAAACATACCTTTCATTGTTGCGCCCTTTCAGATATGAAGATCACACCTTTTAGAATGTCCTTTCACGTTCTTCCATTAATCCTACACCTCAGAGATCGTTTCCGTAACTTGGAAACCATTTCTGCACCTCTACCCAATGTTTGCAGGTACTTTTGTACTGCCAAAATTCTTTCCGTAGGATCAACTTCCTAATCCAATCAGAGTTGTTGATCCTATCTCGAATTCAATCTGGACTGTCAATCTAACCATCGATTTCTGCCTTAAAATTGCCTTTTCACACCAAGATTCGGTTTCAGCAATTTCCCACCGTTGATCTTCATTGGGCATTTTCCTGACCGTCAATATCCAGATTGCGGGATACGAGATGCAAGATGTCAACTGTCCGCTTTTTCCTTTCCGCAAGCCTTCTTCCACACTGTTGATCTGTTTTAGTGGAACTAACGTCAGCCATCTGATCTCTCCATATTGCGGGATGCAGGATGTGGGGTGTCCACTATCCACTTTTGCCTTTCCACAAACTCCTTTCCGTAAGCTTCTTCCACACCATTGATTTGTTTTAGCATAACTAACTTTAGTTGTTTGATCTCTCTATATTGCGGGATGCAGAAACTTAACATTTTGACTTTCTGCAAGCTCCTTTCCGTAATTTTTCTTCCGCACCATCGATCTTTTACGGAGTCTTTCCCGACCGTTGATCTTGCGAATTACGGGATGCGGGACGCGGAATCACACTTTCCTAATTTGGAATTTCGCAATTTTCTTCCGCAAATTTGTTTCCACATTGCGGATTGTGGGATGTAGAATCACACTTTCCTATTTTGGATTTCTGCAAATTTCCTTCTACAACTTTGTTTTCGCATTTTCCCGGACTGTTGATTTCCTTGCGGGTTTACCCCTGACCATCCATCTTGATCTTTTGCAAAACTTTGGATTTTTAGCCTAACTTATGTAAACTTGATCTTCACCGTTAGATCTAATGCGGGTCGCTCCCTGACCGTCCATTCTAGAACTAATGCGGATATGCATTCTGTGTTTGCAGATTATACAAAAACTAATCCTCATTCATCAGATCTCATGCAGATAACTATGCCACCTCATCATCGTGCCATGCCATCACTACCTTAGTCTTTTACTAAGTTTGTCTTGCCATCATATCCATTGGTTATTCCTTTTTCATTTGTGAACACCTTTGACATCAATGACAACTATAACCCAAAATTGCCAACAATCTCCCCCTTTGGCATTGATGGAAACCTCTAAACATTCTCCTCCTTTGACAACAATGACAAAGGGTAACCTATTATGCCAATGATGTACTTATTTTGATATAGGATTTCATGTTTTTATGCTTTCTGACAACTCCCCCTATCATCATATCTCCCCTTTGTTAACTAAAACGTGTTATTTAATCAATGTATTATCATTTATCTTAACAATTCCTTTCTTGCAACAGGTTCTTGGATGATAGCTTAACTGATAGATCCATGGCCTCCCCCTGTCACTGTAATTCTTCTCCTTTGTCAATCATTTTTGTGACAGAGTCTACACTCAACATTTTTTCAACACTCTTCCATTTTTTAAAACTCTGTTCCTGCTGCCATATCTAATGGTCTATTCTGCTTGTAAGTTAACGGGCTTCTGCTTTTACCAGAATTCCTTAAGCGTATGAATTTAGATCTTCATATAAAAACCTAGCATATACTACTGGATTCTTTTGGATTTTAGATCTATATTACCAAGTGTCCAGAGACCCATAACTTCAGATCCTCAACACAGAGATTACTTTAGTTTATTACGTAGTTTCTCTAGTCTCACTATCTTAGATACAAAGACTTATAACCTCAACCTTTTCCTTTGTCAATGCTGAACTTATCTTTCCACCTTATCAATAGACTGGATTTTTTATTTCTTTTAGACTTGAGAGTTTTCTTCTACTATCAACAATTTTTATGTGTCATGACTTCAAATACTAAGTGAACATAATCATCTTCATCTTCTATTTGATTGCAGATATCATGGTCTTCATGACTCTCACATTTTTTTGTTCTCACGTTACTTTATGCTTTCTCTTATGTCATCCATTCACCAACCTTGATCACCCATCATCTTTGAAGAAACTAGCTTTTAATATACTTTCAACATTAGATACCAATTGAATTTTTTAGATACCAATTGGAATTTTCTGACTTTAACTCCCCTTGAGTATAAGATCCCTTCTAATGTTATTTTCAGGGTTTTTTTTTAAAATCACGAGAGACCTTTTTAGAAAAGGATCCCACAATCATCACTACATCCTTCTTCATCACCTTCATCTTTATCGGTGTATTCTTCTACATCACTAAGTAGCTTTCCCTCATGATGAGTGTCATTTTTATCTATGACCTCATTATTCTCAACATCAACTACATAGACTTCATTAATGACTAAAAGTTGTGTTTCTTATGAAGCTTCTAATTCTTTCATTCACACCTTTTTAGGAGGTGTACTATTTACTTGTCCTTCACCATGCTCTGCGTTGGTGTCCCGTTCCCTTTTCATCCTTTGATTTTCTCCCCTGACTTTGTAGTTAGCCACCTTGTGACCAAAATTATGACAATAATGGCAATAACCATGAAATTTTTCTTTATCCACAGGAGGTCTTTGGTCTCTCTATTTCCTAACTGCCATTTTCTTCCACTGTCTCTGAACTTCTACTGGAGCATCACATTTCAGTTTACAATTCCTAGCCAAGTGTCCAAAGTTATTACATTTGTAACACTCTATACCAAACCTTTGGACAAGTCCAAACTGGTTATGATTCCTTAGATTCAGTTTTTTAATTTCATCCTTATTGTACTCATGAAACTTTTCATAAGTCTTGCATTTCAGGGCTTTATGGCCAAAGTTATTGCAGGAATAACAATGACCCATAAATATTTCCTGATTTCTATTTATTACTTGTCTCTTGAGTTCCTCATGAGTTCTGTCTTTGTCATGAAAAGATAAAGCATATTCTTTGCACTTTTCCTTTTCAACAAGACTCTTCAGTACTTCATCACAACTCTTTGTACTTCCTCTCTGATTAGTGAGTGGGAAACTCTCTGGCTTCTTTTCTTTAAGGAACCCTAAACCAGATCTGTCACTGGATGATCTTTGACTTTTCAGAATGTCATCCAGAATCCTTGAGCTTTTTTTAACCTTAGATTTGATGAATTTTTCATCAATCCCTTCTCTAAGTCGAGCAATTTCTTTCTCAAGTTTTTCAGAATCTTGAATTCTCTTCCCGAAAAGATCTACTAGATCTTCCTTACTCTTCTTGGCCTCTTGAAGTTGGTTTCTCAAATCAGTAATAGTCTTATTTGTCTCCTCTTAGTATTTATTTAGTTTCTCTTTCAAAGCTTTATTTCTTTTCCTATATATTTCAATTTCTTCTGCAACAACCATGTATTCAACTTCTATGTCCACTTATGATTCCTCATCTGAGTTTGTTGTTCCTAAAAATAGGATTTCATTATCTTCACTCATTTCCTCATCTTCACTTTCTTCCTTGGAATAGAAGTTCTTCTTTTTCTCTTTATACTTATTTCTACCCTTATGACAACATGATTCTTCATGGTCACTCTCCTCTTGTTTTGGGTAGGAACACTTATGGGAAAACTGTCCAATCTTTCCATAGTTAAAACATTTCAAAGGTAGCTTACGTTTGTATTTCCCAGTGCCTTTCTTAAGTTTACTTACAAAAAGGGCTTCCTCGTCATCTAGATTCTATGATTGATTTTTGGAAGAGACTTTAAACGCTGCTTCTTTCTTTGAGGTTTCATTTAGTCCAGTTATCATCTCATACGTAGTGAGAATTCCATGCATCTCATCTACTGTCACTGTTTTAAGGTCATCTCGTTCCTCTAGGGTGGAAACCTTTGAGTCATATCTCATTGGTAATGTTATTAGTATCTTGCTTACTACTTCTTTTTATTTCAATTTTCCTCCAAGACCTCTAATAACATTAACCACCTCATCTACACGAAGAAGGTATTCCCCAATATTCTCTTCTTCTATCATTTTGAGGCTTTCAAATTAACCTTTATATGTCTGCAGTTTGGATTCTTTGACCTTCGATGCTCCTTCATAGATAATATTCAACTTATCACAGGCTTGTTTGGAAGAAGTGCATTGCATAAACCTTTGTAAACACGGTGTTTGTTAATCCACTCAAGATTGCATTTAGGGTTTTGGCATTGCCTTCATATTCACCTAGTTCAAGTGTGTTTGTAGGCTATAGGTTTTCAACGTTATGTTCTTCTTCAGTTGCTGCCCAAACCTTCCATCCCAGGGACATAATATGACACCTCATTCTTACACTCCAATATGCATAGTTTTCTCCTATAAAGAGTGGAGGTATGTTAGTTGCCAAGCCTTCTTGTTGATCCATAGTGGTTATATAAAGGATCTACCTTCCAGTGGTTAAACTGTGCTGAAGGAACCCGCTCTGATACCAATTGTTGGTTTATTGGTCAATACTAAGAGTGGGGGTGTGAATCAATATTGTTATCTTTTTACTATTTTAACCACTTTTTAATCTACCATTAGAAACACATAAAAACAAGAATACACAGAACACAATTTTAAAATGGAAGCCCAATAGGGTAAACCACCAATACGTCCTATTACTGCAAAATTGTTATTTACAAATAGTTTTTCCTGCTTCTACAGACAAGGATGGTATTACACCCTACTTACCAATACCAATTGGAAGGAGGCCATGAACCCCTGGTTTATTAGCTACAACAGAAAGGATGCTACAACACCCTATTTACCAATGCCAATTGGAAGGAGGCTACGACCCCCTAGTTTATCAGCTATGACTGAAAGGATGCTACAACACCCTATTTACCAATTCTAATTGGAAGGAGGATACAACCCCCTGTTTTATCAGCTACAACTGAAAGGAGGAAACAACCCCCTGCAGGCCTATTTCCTGCCCTAGCACCACCCTGCCACCCTGATATGTTTCTCATGCTTTCTCTCCCACTGAATTCTATCACACCCATTGGTCTCTGATTTTGATCATGCAATTCGAACTACAGAGACATCTTCCTTCTTACTCAGGCCACTGCTTGAATACTTCTCACCGTTTAAGATTATTTCAACAGTCATGTCTCTTCAAACTGAACAAAGATACCTTTCACTATTGCACCCTTTCATATATGAATATCAAACCTTTCAGAATGCCCTTTCACGTTCTACCATTGATCCTGCATCTCAGAGATCGTTTTCGCAACTTGGAAACCATTTCCGCTCCTCTACCTAATGTTTGTAGGTGCTTTCGCACTGCCAAACTTCTTTCCGTAGGATCAACTTCCTGATCCAATCATAGTCGTTGATCCTATCTCTAAGTCAATCTAACCATCGATTTTTGCCTTAAAATCACCTTTCTGCACCAGGATTCTGTTTCAGCGATTTCCCACTGTTGATCTTCATCGGGCGTTTTCTTGATCGTCGATCTCTAGATTGCGGGATGCAGGATGCAGGATGTCGACTGTCTGCTTTTTCCTTTTCACAAAATTCTTTCCACAAGCCTTCTTCCACTCTGTTGATATGTTTTAGTGGAACTAACGCCAGTCGTCCAATCTCTCCAGATTGCGGTGTTGAAATATTGTAACTTCAAAGAATATTCTATATGTATCTTTTGTGGTCCCCAGTGGTCCTACCGGGAGAACCACTTGTTTTATCTTGTACCCTGATGCTTCTAATCGGAAGAACTAATAAGAGTCATGAGGTTGTCCCCTCTATTTGTAAAGGTGGGTCATTAGCACCCCAGTGTGGTTACTTGAGCCTACATGTGTAACTCGAGCCTACATGATTAACCCAAGCCTACATGTTGGATGAGTTAATTCAAGTGAACGGATGAATATAAATAGAGGTGTGGTGCTCCTCATTTGAGACACACACACTCTCACTTGTGTAGCGCATTAGTGGAGAAGAGAAGTAGTTGGAGAAGGAGGAGGATCAGGCTTTGATCTCCTTGTTGGTTTTATCTTTTATCTTTTGGGGCATCTATATTGAGGAAGATTTTGCTGGGTTTTTCCCAAGATAAATCTTTGTGTTCTCCTTTTGTATGGTTGTGCTTGTCCATCTTTTAGTGATCCTGTTTATATGCTTTTGTTATGAAATCGAAATGAAATACTAATGATCTAGCTTAGCATATGAAAATTTAACATGGTATCAGAGCCACCCTGAAAGAAGACATTGTGCAGCTAAAGAATCTTAGGCTTCTTATTTTTTGGGTCTCTATCCATGATCGATCAACAAAAGAAGGCTAGACTGATTCTCCATTGAAGGGCGCATCTTTCTGTCGAAGCAGAATTTGATTCCGAGCATTTTCAGTTTTGGTGCGGAAAATTAGGGCTTTCTACAGAAGAAGAATTTTTGAGTGAGCCCAGCATAGGATTTTTCTCCTCATCAAAATCGAATTTTAGAGACCTGGATCAATAAATTTGGTTGGGTGAAACTCCGGGAAAGTCAAACCCTAGTTTGACCCCGATCTGGAAAAACCCTAAATACTAAAACTACTAAGTTTTGGTACATTCGCTATATCCTGCGATTGGAAAAGGCTCAAGAGTTGAAAATTGCAGAGGCCAAAAATAAAATCCTGATTTACACTGTGTCCACAATTCAGCCTTAGAGTCGCTATATTTTGGGAGATATGATCCCTCCAAGTTAGGGTTCCAGCCTCTTCCAGAATTCATCCCTAAACAAGACACCTGGGGAGAATTGCTGTAGCGTGGGATACAGAGGTCCAAATGGAATTCCTGAAGATGTTCCAAAAATAGCACAAAATTTACTTTCTGTGGTCCAAATTTCCAAACCTGAAGATGAACCAGTGACATGTGGCATGCTGTACAACTTCACTGTTCTGAACAGTCCTGGAACAGGTCACCTTGGGAAAATGATCATAAATACCAATTGGTGAAACCAATTCTGATGAAACCTATGGTTTTGGATCAGGGACATGCGAGGTTACCTCAACACGAAATTCCAGACATAGAGGGGCAATAATTTCAGAGATATCATAGAAACAGTAACAGGCATTTCTGGAGAAGAAACTGGAAAACTAGGGCTTCCTGTTCCGGGAGCTTCCCTCCACTATTTTCAGAAAAGGAGTACATTGGACAGCTCCATTTGAAGAGATATATCTTTCTATCTAATAATATCTGAAATATTTCAAGTTTTTAAAATTAGGGTTTCTCTGACAAACCCTAGATCAGCCAGCTCCGGAAGCAGGACGGACACCTCAAATCGGTAAGATCTAATCTTTTGCTATTTGCATTTGAGGTTCTCATTTCAAAGTGATATATCACATCAGCTTGATGAAAAGCTTGGTGAAGTTGACAACTTCCAAGCATGGAAGTATTTTATCTCTCTGAAGAAAATGAATTGGACACCTTCATGAGTAGAGAGGTTCCAGTTCCAGAAGGAGATGAGGCTCAAAGCCTTACACAAGAAGAACTTGATCAAGGCCAAGAAGATCATTGTTGATTCAATCACGGATCAACTTGTACCACAAATGTCTTCCCTAAAGACACCAAAGATGTTTGATTCCTTGATCAAGCTATTTGAAGATAAGAACATAAATCAAAAGATGGCTTTGAGAAAAAAGTTGAAGAATGTGAAGATCCAGAATCTAGAACATCTTAAAGCGGTAGAAGAAGAATTGGAGAATGCAGAAGTGGTGATAGCCACCTTGAATGGTCTCCCAGGATCATAGAATTCATTCATTCAAGGAATGTGTACCAGAAGGAAGTAATTACTTTCAACAGACTCTGGGAAGAAGAAGAATCTCGACTCATAAGAAGAGAAGAAGAAGATGGAAGCAATTGAAGATCAAGCTCTCACCATTCAAAGAAGATCCCTCAAGTGATGAGGAATGTGAAGAACTCAATTCTTAAAGAACCTCTTATCCATCCTATCATTTGGATAATAAATGATGATGTCATGAATGAAGAAGATGATGAAGTAGAAGGATCAAGAAGGAGTCTACCCACGAAACGAATAAAAGATAAGTATTCAATTGTCATTGCATGATATTGTTTTGTTATGCATTTGATTATATTCAGTTGATGTGTTGTTTGCATGCATCTGATGGGTAAGTAGCTCATGGTTCTATACAAATATCCATTGTTACTTATCTAGAATGAAACCTATTTGGATTAGTGCACAATCTCAATGACGTCATGGTAGAGATGGAAGGCATATAGAAAGTTTCTGTGAGATATGGATGAATGTTGTATTGGCTAAATAGTTGCATGATGCATAAGAATTTGTCGTTATGCATATTTAGTTCTAACCATGCAACTAGTGCATTTGAATTGTAGGAAAGGTCATGTACAACCTCCTAAAAGAAAAGAAGGATGAGACTTGTTCCGAAGAACAAGTGATGACAATTCAATAAACATGA
>LPNX011122588.1:122995-154321 GCA_001517045.1 Pseudotsuga menziesii
CCATAGAAGTATTTACCCATGCATAAAAACATTTTCACCATTTATCCATTTTCCATTTCCATTTACTAATCAAATGGATATGTCGAACTTTATGTGTTTTGATGTACCAAATCGATATAAAGAGATTACATGGTTTAATAATTTTATTTGAAATGTGTATGCCCATCCTTACATCTCCACATCCTTAACATACATTATTTGCATATATATGCCTTACCATTCTCTCCAATGTGAATAAAATTTACATTTCCTTTTATTATGGAGGAATTATATAATTCAAAACTTCTATCAATATAAATAAATTATATAATTATCCATTCTTTCAATATGAATAAAATTTCTTTTAAATACGAATAAACTATATAAAATCACTTCATTCAAAATAAATCTGTTATATAATTTTCCATCCTAATTTGTTTTCTTTATAGATCTCAATTCATTTCAAACTTAATTTACTATTTCCATAGTACTAATATTTGAATCAATTGTATCTTTATCATCTATATATATACATTTGGTTAATTCAAATAGAAATATAAGTATGGATATTAATTAATAACTCTTCCTTCTTGATAACATAATGCATACATCTTAACTTAACTCAACATGATATATTAATGTACACCCTTAATTATCTAACCTTGACACATTCACATAAATTTGTATTATATGGAACCACATTACAATTCCAATCTAAGACAACTTTATCAATATCATTCACATCTCGATTACTAGAGACTCACCTTCAATATGAGGTCCACCTCTCTTTTCTCTATTAAAATAGTTAGATTTTTTTTCCTTAAAACAACAACTATATATGTATCTACACTATTTTCTTTCCAACTTCAAAATGCTTTACATCTAAAGTCTTACTTGAGATGAAATATATTCTCATTCCTCTACGACAATTACTTTTAATCTTAAGATGAACATAATTTAATATTTTCCTTCAGGTTATACATGATGTAACCTTAGATTTTACTAAATGCCTGAATGAGATACTTAAAATTCTTTTAAAATCTATGTAATTGCTACCCATAAATTGCAACTTTCCTCATTTTATAGAAATACATAAAATGTATATTCCAATACATTGTTCAACTTCCATAAGTATAATAATTTCCTTCCTTGTTTAGACTAGAATAACATAAGTAAGTTCATGGAATACCATGACTCTAAAATACTTTAAATTAGAAATTACCTAATACCATTCTGATTCCAATTAACACATAAATGATGAGACCTTTTTAATCTTATCAATTATAAGGATGAGATCTTTATGATCCATTTAAGGTATACTTAAAAGTAACCTTCCTAAGCATATGAAGTACCATTCTTCCAATACACATAAGGTGTATAAAATGTAATCGTTACCTATAATGCAACTTCATCATATGTTTATAAAACATATGTGACATATTCTTTTAACAATAATATAATTGCATTCTCTCAAACATGTGTAAAACATGTCTTCTTCTACTATATCCAAGACATAAATAATGTACATATCAAATTTACAATTCTTCTATTTTTCTTTCTTTATATAAGAAAATATGCCATTCCTCAATTAGGGTTGGAATATAAAATAGAAAACATAGTACTTATAAGTGGAGGCTTCCTACCATATTCACATATAACAATATCAACAATAATGGTTTTTTTTAACAATATCAACAATAATGGTTTTTATTTTTATTTTTATTTTTTAATTTTATTTTTATGCACAAATATATATTTACTTTATAATTCTAATTGTAACTACCTCCTAAATACTAAATACATTATGTCCAATCATGTCTCCAAATAACCTTTCATGCATAGTAATTTTAATCACTAATCCTGTATTTAAAATTTCAATACCAACTTTTGTGTTATGTTTCTTTAATGTAATTCTAACAATTGTACTAAAATTTTGGTACTACACTTTACTATGCATTTCACTTCAGAAAATAAAGGAACATCCATAAATCACACCTTTCGAATACATTTTTAAATAACATACACGATTACAATGGTCGAAACTACTTTAACCACTCAATCAAATTTACAACCAAAGTATTGTAATACTTCCTTATAATCCACCCGAAATACACAAAAACTCTTAGACAATATTCTCCTAAATGTTAAATGTTAATAAAGAACAAGGGTCTTAATAATCTTTATGAAAATACAATTATGATGCATACATATAAAGATAATACCATCATCTATACATGACACCCATCTTTACCTAGTGTGTATAATTCACTACTTAAACTACATATTTGTCTTCATCTACTTTATAAGAGGATGATGCTACTAAAATAATATATTGTCACATCATCCATTCCCAAAGTTATCGAAAGCTCATTCAATAAGTGAATAAGTGAGGATTTTGGCATTTGTTCCTTAGCCCATGCTCGCAATCATACTTCAAATGCTAAAGGTTATTGGTTTTCTGCAGAAGAACTTGATCTTACAGGTGATTGGAAATCCATTTGGGATAATTATATAAGAGGTCTGGAATTTGGTCGTATTCGGCATACTGATCAAAGTGATATGTTAATCTGGTCCCACAATAATTATATTGGGTCATTAACCGCTGCTGAAGGTTATTCCTGTATAATCTCCCACTGCTGTTCTGAATTAAATGACAAGGTACTGAAAATTTTGTGGTCTTTGCCTATCCCTCTGAAAATCAAATGTTTTATCTGGCTTTTGATATTTGGGAAGATATTAACCTGGGAGAAATTGCAGTCTAGAGGTATCAATGGGCCTATTCGTTGTATCCTCTGTGAAGGAAATATGGAAGATATCCATCACCTTTTTTTCTGTTGTCCTTTTTTTGCCCGTATTTTCACCTTCTTCGAGAGAAAATTCAGTTGTTCTTTCCCTAGTTTCAGCTCTGTTCACTCCTTCTTGGACCGATGGTTCACCTGTTCTGCGAGTTCTGCCCCTTACTTATACTTGCCTATGTTTATATGTTGGGGAATTTGGCTCACCCGTAATCTCTGCATTTTTGAAGATAAGAAACCTTCCATCCCTGCTTTGATTGCCAGAATTGAAGGGCTGATCATTTCCTTCCCTGTGCCTTTGAAAATTTGCAAAGCTCACAATATTGGTCCTAAACCATCAAAATGTTTTCCTTGTGGCTTTTTTGATGGTGCTGCTGCGGAAAAAATGGGAGGATCAGGTTTTTTGATTTATATCAATGATATGCATTTCTTTAGCTTTTCCATGGGTTGTGGCAGAAGCTCTAACACTAGAGCAGAGTTAATGGCTTGCTGGGCAATTCTAAAATTCAGCCTTTTGATGGGTATTCCTATTCAGCTGATATACGGGGACTCAATGGTTATTATCTCATGGTTAAACAGAATTTCTGCACTTGATGTGCCATCTCTGATGCACTGGTGTTGCGATATTAGACTTATGCTTCAAAAGGCCCCGCTGGTGATCTTCAAACATACATATCGTGAGCATAACACGTTGGCAGATGCACTCTCCAAACTAGGACTGAAATTGGATATGAGAGTTATTTCTTTTTCAGAATCTATGGATGGAATGATTGTGAAACAAGGCAATCTTTATCTCTTTTAGAGTAGCAGAATATCTCTTTTGCTTCAGCATGATTATAGCTATGTTTTGATTATCTCTTTCTGTTCTATGATTGAGTCCTTCTAGCCAGCATGTATTGCTCTGATATGTTATGTTTGAAGTTCATCTTCGAATACTCAATACTTTCTGACCTGTATTAACAGGGATGATGAGAAAAGTCTGCTTTGATCATACTTTTTCTTCTGTATCTGCTGCTTTGTTTGTCATATATAGCTATTGATGGTGGCACTGAGATTGGACAGTCCTCTTGCAGATTTGCTTTGATGTATCTGCTGTTATTTTTTTTCAAGATGTTTGGCATTGGAATCTGGCAGTAATCAAACTGATATGTAAAAGATGTCTTTTGATTCATATGAATAACAAAGACTGATATTTTTTCCTCTGAAAAAAAAAGGTTATATTTAAAACAAAACATGGTACATAATTATTATTACAACCCCACACTTCACTTATACTGTGTGAATTGTGCGGATTGTTACTTATTATTACCCACTACTTTACGTATCCATATAATATTTATACATATATTAGCCACTACTTTTACTCATCCATATAATATATATACATATAATCTAATTCTTTTTATATGGGTGCATATATATAATCCTTTATACCAATAAAGTTCTACGGATAAAAAGTGAAATCGTTTTACATATCCACAATGAAATCGTAAACCTTATGCAAAGAAGTTGGTCTGAAATTAACTAGCAATTGTACCTAGGGGTGCAATAAAAAAATGCCGTGTTGCAAGCTAAGCAAGGAGATGGAGATGTAGATATATACAACAAGACATTATATTCTTCACATAATTGGCCATTACATTATTGGCTTTTCAAAAGTAATCATGAAAAGTATTCTTCTCTCATCCAAATGAGAATGGATCGTTAGTTTTTGTAGTTCTTATGTTACAATCAAGTAACATTGCATAAATTTATGGATGTATCTACTATCTTGTTGCTTATAATAATGATTGTCAAATTCCAATTAATTAATAAAATCTTTGTAGGCATACTTACATCCTTGTCTTGACACGCTTAATCATTCTCATTTTATTTTTGTTATTCATTCAGTTGCACATATTTCTAAGAGATCTACCCTTCCAAGTGTTGTTTTGGATCCACGTGTTAATGTGCATATAATAACTTGTAAAACCCAACATGACTCTTAGATGTCGTAGTGTCTAGCTCTAGCTTCTTAGATACCATCATTGTGCTTGAATCTCATACCATATAAAGTTTGTACATACACTTCTGCAAAATGGTTGAAAAGAAAAAGAGACTTGACATAATATTCAACATGTAATAATGAATACATCAAATATGAAGTCCCCTTACATAGGGATACAAATGTTCAACACTAGACATGTAGACCATAAAATCAAGACACTTCAAGATACACACACGCACACAACTTCAAAACACCAAGGCGTTGGAAAGGGATGAGATTCCTCACTTTTATATACCCTGTGCTCATATCTTGTAGAGAAATGAGCGTTGGTGCTTCGTGATACTATTGGATCATCCTTCACACCCATCCCCCAAAATAATCATCATGAAATTCTATGGAAAAATTTCCACTATCAACTCCAAGAAGGGATCAATTGCATCTAGACAATGAGATATGCATCAAGGATTTTGTTCAACAACTGGTTGTGCATAAGTGAAAGGTTGCGATGCATGAAGACAAGATCATTCAACCATTGTGAATGCGTTCAATGGTCCACAACAAATGCAATAACCTGGGCTAGGTCCAGATTCAAGGCTACCAAGCCACTCTTTCCTTGCTTTCCGAACAACATGTCAGGCTTAACTACGAGTCTGCTCGAGGATAGCCATGGTTCTCTGTCTCGTAGTTCATTGAAATCAATCGATTCTGTTACCTGTAACATCAATAAAATTGGAATGAATTCAGTATTGGACTCAGATTTCCCAATAGCTTGGGTGTAAAAGTAGCAAAAGGAAGAACATCTGAAGTATGCCATAGTAATATGTATTAATCTCTCTAGCTTTGAAATTGAATCCTTTGTACCATTGCATTTCCAGTTGCCTCCAACGAAGAACTTCCCGGTGCCCGCGATGGTGACAACTCCGCGACAAGCATTGCCGACGGCTTGAACATTCCTATGCATTTGAGCAAATAAGAAATGCCTGGAATCTTGGAATCCTTATCAAACATAGAATCCAGGTGTCACAATCCAGCAAACTCAGATATTCACAAATGGTGACAAAAATTCACGTTGCAAAGGTCCTTAACAGGCCGGGTTTGGAAGATTGCTTTGAAGGCATAATATGCTTTGAGACACTAAATCCTCCTTCACATATTACTAAGAACAATATTGACTGGCATATGCTTGCTGTTAACTCTACAATCCCAAAGACACCAGTCATTTTCAAACCCTCAAAAGTGGCCATAGAGCAAGCTCTTCACCTTGCAAATGCTGATCCACAAAGAACGGTATGAGACCAAAACTTTGGTGGTCATTTTCCTTTAGCTATATCATTTTTTTTAATATATAGATGTACATCAAGATTGACAAAGGCGGGTGCCACAGAGGGGTCGTATTAGATCCCCAAACTTGAAGAGTGTCTTTATCTTCTGTAAGAATGGCCATCCTAGCTAAAATCTGGAGAGTCAATGCTAATCCAAATATAGAAATGACTGACTTGTATTTTGAAAAGGCGTTTTACACCAGGATTTCAAAGAAGATACATGTTAATCTGCTCACATCCCACATTCTGCCCAAACATCCATGTCTTTTTCAGCAATGAAAGACTATGACAAGAATATTGCACTCAGCAGTAGTCTAGAGCCAATATATTAAGTTGTGTGACAGTAGTGATCCAACAAGAAAGAGATGTGTAATACTCTGATTCATCCTACATACTCCCAAATCATCCACTTGTCTCCAAACTCAGTCCATTTCTAACAAAGAGGGTCTAGAAAGAAATATTCTACTTAGCAGTAATCCTTCCCAAAACATCATGGCAACCTTGCAATTCCACATCACATAATCACCTATTCTGGCATGTTGCACACCACATAAAATCCATTTTTCTTTACCTTATGCATAACATTTTCACAGTGCCTAGTTTAAGTCTGTTATGTTTTGTTGCAGATTTTCTTTGATGACACCCTCAAGAATATAGCGGTAGGAAAGAGTGCAGGCCTGCACACTGTATTGGTAAGGCCACATGACTGCAAATGGGATCTGATGGTTTTGTTAAAAAAACATTAATGGTACAATCTTATTTTAATTTTAATATTGGTTTCCACGTTATAATCAGGTGGGCACTTCGGTCCGAACAGAGGGAGCAGATTTTGCCCTTGAAAGTATTCACAACATTAGAGAAGCTCTGCCTGAGATATGGGAAGAAGAATATGCAGAGAGCTCAAAAAATGCTGTGCGTTCAAGAGTAGGAGTTGCGGCTATTGGAACTGTTGTCACTGCTTAAGCCATGATCTCATTGAATGAGTGAGTGGAGGAGGTTGTTGCCTGTAGAAAACTCCTTTGTCTGTAATAATCTTGTTGGAGTGTGTATCCAGCAAACTCAGATCAAACCGATGGTGAGCGTTTGAGAAAACAGACTTCAAGTAGCCAATGTGGACTGTCGCGGAGCTGGAGCTGATTGCCATGGACGCCAGATCCTCCCACCGTCAAAGTCTAATTTCTCAAAAAATTTAAACGTTATTAATACGAAAATAGAATAAAAATAAAATAGAATAATTTTTGTTACACATCTACTTTAAGTGTCCTCTTGCATGAATCCCTCCCAGCATGCAGTTCACGTGGCATCCATCAGCTAGCACCTGTGGGAGGTAAGGATACACTAAAAAGACAACCTACCTCTCTCATTCATTTTTTTCATCGATAGTTTGGAGTGGTGGTTTCTCAATGCCCCCTCCTCACTCCCAAACATGAGGAGCCCTGGGGACTGACGGATACACAGCCCACAGCTTACACAGCTCACCCTTTTGCTCTTCTATCTGCCCCAGCAAGTCATTAGTGGAAGAGGGGTGAAGCATGGAACATCGATATCTTCTAGAGGGTTTCGGATTATGGAACATCCTTATCTTCTGGAGGGGTTCAACTTATGAACGCAACATCCTTATCTTCTGGAGGGTTTCAACTTATGAACGCGGCCTACATGGTTATTTAATCCTTCTCATAGCTTCTTTCTCCATGTTGTAGTGCTCCTTCTCTTTTTAGCATGAGACTCTTAGGGCAGAAAATTTGAATGACGAGCTCTTCCTTGGCAACTCTGTCACTTGAACTTGTATTGGACTACCCTCTTCTTTTAAACTGGTTTAATTTTGGTTTACTTTTTTTTAATGGGTGATAAGTTCTTTCTAACAGGTTTGCCGAGGGTAGATAGCGGCCAACTCCTCCTCCCCCAGTGGAAGTGGAAGAAGAAATCCATAACATTTGGCAGTCCCTGAGGCATCTGAAGAAATCCATAACATTTAGTAGTCCCTGGGCATAAGAATAAATCCATAACATTTGGCAGTCCCTGGTAGTTTTTGGACTTACAGCTGTTGCGGCCATTTGCAATGGAGTTCCTACTATGGAGCAGGTGTCTGTATTTCATCCCTACCATGGGGATTATGTAAGTGCACAGATTGTTGATTTTTATTTGAAATTAGATGCCAAACGAACCCCACTTATTTCTAATAATTGTCCAAAGCGTATCTATGAAATATATACATGACAGATTTATGATGAGAAATTAAGGATGTTGTCTAGAGTCTATTGGTTTTGGAGGTATGTATCAAAACTTGAAAGACGAGAGACACGCTACTATTTGGTGAAACCATAAAGGTGTCAATCGGTCATGGAGCATAAGGTGAAACCATAAAGGTGTCAATCGGTCATGGAGCATGGTGCAGATCGATTTGGTTTTGGTCATTCTATCAGTTGACACCTGGACTTGGACATCAGTACCACGTTACACTACATTAAATGTAATTTCACCTGATAGCTCTTTTAATCTTATACAAAGAATTTGGCTACGCTCTGTCATTTGGGACTCGGCTCTCGGGAGCCCTAGCTCTGTCACGAGGGAGGGTTTCCTAATGCTATTTCGATTATTTGCCTTGTTTTTTCTGGTGGAGTTACATCCATGCCGACGTTTCTGATGGAATCCATGGTGGAGTTACATCCATGCCAGAGTTTCTGATGCTATTGTGTTTCATTTCCTTGTTTTTAAGATGGAATCCACGACCAAAACCAGCTAGAACTGCAAGCACGATAGCGAGATGCTGACTTCGTTCACTTCTTCCCTTCATGGCCATGTCCACTTCGACCACCGGAGCGGCAACAAGAGCTTTCATATGACAGAAGTCCATACTGGTCGGAGGTTTTATCTTTTTCAATGGCGTTGCTGTCAATGTAGAAATGCTGGGCTTTGGTGTGGGTTTCACTAGTCAAGTAAGCTCAGGCTCATCTCTATTTAGACTATGATTTGATTTTGGAAAACAAGAACACTTTTTTCCTTCTTTTCTTTATACCAGGGTAAGAAACTCATATGGCATTGTCATGCTTCTCAGTCTGTTCAGTCTGTACCTATTTATTTGTCCGAAATGGCGTTGTGCTTCAAGTTACCTTTCTCAATGGCGCTGTTCAGTCTGTACCTATTTATTTGTCTGAAATGGCACTGTGCTTCAAGTTACCTTTCTGAATGGCGTTGTGCTTTGAGGTACCTTTCTCAATGGCCCTGTGCTTCAGCGGTTATGTGCTTCAAGTTACCTTTCTCAATGGCGCTGCTGTCAATGTAGTAGCAGGCTACTATCAATGGTGCTGCTGTCAATGTAGCAATGCTGGGCTTTGGTGTGGGTTTCACTAGTCAAGTAAGAGATACAGCTGTTTTTCAGTCAGAAGGTAGCAGTAGCAGATGAAGAGATGAACATCAATCAGGACCAGATCAAGCAATATTGAAGGAGCCAGATGACCCCAATTGTCGGACGAAAGCATCCTATGGCTGGAAAAAAAATCATTAATTCGAGGAGTCGACTCCCACTTGTTGAACACCTTATGGCGTAATTATCAACGTCGGATATCAAGCTCTAAAATAGTATATAAACGCAACAATAATTTGTATATTTCTACAAAATAAAATGATCTGGAAACCAAAAATACAGATCCAAGTTATCAGATTTGAGTTTTATGAAAAAAAACTATCGGGGGAAATAATCATTATAAACATAAGGGAACAAGTTGCAGAGTCTAGACCAACGCAGACCCTTAAAAAAAAGGTGTCCAGAGTTTAGATTGCACCCTTGCGTGATTGTATACTTTTAAAGAACAAACAAGGATAGAGAGAGAAAGGACATATAATCGCCATAAGATTTATCAAAGCTGTAAACTCTAGATCATAACGCCGGTTTGACTAAGGTATAAATATTTCGTTTAAAAGATGTCTAAATACATAGATTTTATCGTTGTTGGTAACAATGAGCATCAAGAAAAATTCAAAGATTTCTTACACTCATTAAAATTCCATTCAGTTCTGGAACCTATACTCAACAAAAATGCAGATCATGGGAGTGCAAGTCGTGGAAGGATCTAAAAGAAAAAGATCATCAACCGGAGGTAAACACATAACAAGGCATAACTTTACAAACAGACAGAGACGGATCTTTCATTTCTCGAGATCAAAACGCAGCCCAAAAAGTTGAAATCCAGATCTATAAAAAGGAAGAGTAAAAACAAAAAAATGCAGAAAGTATACAGAGTATAAATCACCATAAACCATGAATCACTTGCAGACCTGGATCGTCAGATCTAAGTTTACAGTATTTACAGAACAACGACTCTGTATTTGTGAAAATCAATGCAGGAATGGATTTTTATTTTTATCGTATCTGAGCTTTATAATAAAAGGAAACATGCACTACAACGGTAAAGGGAGACGCAGACACAAGGAGTTTCAAAAGAAAAACAAAACAGATCTATACCAAAATTGCTGGAAGATCTTCAATAAATACAACATTGGAAGTGGAGGAATAACTTTCAAATTCTAGATCTATACTAAAGAAATAGTGAGTAAGTAACCTTGTAGTAGACGTTTCCTTTTCTGGTCACAAATTAGATTTGCTAAGAATCAGGCAGCAAAATTTCAGATTTGCCACAAATTTGATTAGACTCGGGAAAATTTTTATTTAAGACATGAGTATAGTTATAGAGTTCTACCATGATACCATCTCCAAGATATGTGCATAGTGCAATGATGTAGTTTGGGATTTTACCCAATTCTGAAGCCCAGATAGTCAAAGAAAGCATTCAGATGGATTTTACTTTAATCTTAATTGATCTTGAAAAAAATGAATCGTGAATCTAATAGATCTGGAAGAAGATGAATAATGGCGGTAACTTTAAATCTAAAATGTCAATAATGTGTCATCTAAGCTCAAAATCTATCCATTAACTTGGAACTTTCAGATTTGAGACACTTGCAAATGGTGTTTTCTTTTCAAAATTCATAAATCTGGGATTAAATGAAACACAAATCTATGACAGTAAATCCTAATCTCAAAACTGTGCCAATCAAAAGGCATTGGTGTGGCATCTCTAATGGATTCACATTAAATAGATATTGCAAATAACGGACTTACTGTTGCTGAACCATGAACTAGATAAATCTACTCACAGACGCTAGCAGTAGATGAAAGCAATCCCAATACAATGAAAACCATACAAAGCTAAAACTTACAAATCGTGAATAAAGAACCATATACAAAGACAAATGCATACCAGATATGGAAAAAAAACATTCACGATCGATCACGATAACACCCTGAGAACCTGATGGGAACCAAACTGCTCGATGGTCAATCGACGGAACCCAAGAGCGATCTCCTCGATCAACATCCTCCTCGATAGACAATGGGAGCCCTCTCTAAGAGGAGGAAAAGGGGACAAACGAGGGTGATTCGCAGCACTGCCCAAGCATTCCATAAATAAAAAGCAGACAGAGAATATTTTCCCAGTCCACGATTGTAAATCGTATGCAGAGTTTTAACTTTGATTGTGAACATCAAACAAGCAATCTATAATTCAGTAGGAAACATCCAACGCATACCCAGGTTATACATATAGGATCTGAGTTTAAAGTGTTATATCTTTTACAAATCCAAAAACGTTTTGGAAAAAAATAACGCATAGCCGGGTTAATACAGATCGTATCTGTGTTTATAGTTTTATATAATGCTACAGATTCAGAAATAACAACACATATCAAAATCAAACGCATAACATAGAATGGATTGGTATGGATCTATAAATAATATCCAATGCAGATCAAGTTGGAACTCCAATAGTCAAACACATAATAAATACTTCTAGATATAAATTGCAATCAAACTAGTGTAAAACACAGTTAAACAAGTATGCACAGATACAGATGTGAATCACAGCCCCATAGAGGTAAAACATAGTCAAACAAGTATGCAGAGAGATACAGATGCAGTCACCCAGAGACAAGGAATCATATGCATAGATTGGATACAATGGAGCTCTTTTCAAAATTCCAAATCTGTATATCAAGTTAAAATCACAGGTAAAAGAAAATGTGAAATCGCAAACAGAAAAAGGATCCAGACGCAGACAACTGGATTCCAGATCTAGATTGCAACTCAAAACGCAAGCAAGGAAGTCAGATATAGAGATTTGGGATCTGATTTATTATTATTATTATTATTATCGAACATATTCTCTACGGATAAAAACCCATACCACGGAAGTGATGAAATCATATGAATTCAATTATAATTATCCATTTTTGTAAAAAAAACATAGCTCAATAATTCTTCATTATACATAGAATTGTAAACAAATCTCATGGATTTGGAACACATGTGAAAGATCCCTTAAGGCCGAGTGTTCGAACCTGGGCTCTGATACCATATGTAACATCCCGAGCATAAACAATACATTAAGAAAGATTCTAATTAATCAAAAGAAACACAAACAAAGGGTTTGTTTTGACTGTCAAGATATTTTATTAATCATGCAAATAACCATAAGTCAAGCCGAAGTATATGAGAAACTAAATCAGATCTACTTACGTGAACCCAGGGGAAACACATTTGGAGAATCAACTCCTCCCAACCATACGAGGCAGTAACTCAACAGTTTGCTTCGCTCCACCCCCGAGCTGGATCACCAACCATGCACCAGAACAGCAAGTAACTTCCTCATGGCACTCAATCCTTGAGTCCGTAACAAGCTACAACAAAAAGCTTCCACACGGCACTCTCTTTCAGAGTCCGTAACAAGCTAAGCGAATGACTTATGAAATGGGAGAAACACTCAACACATGCACTCACAACAAAGTTTCTACATGCACAACACGACGTCCCATGTTATTCCAGTGCACTCATATAAATAGCTTTGCATAAGTATTATGCCATCCCAATCAAATATCCAATCAGATCCTTAAATCCCTATGATTTAGGATCTTGTTTGGTTGTTGAGTTTTGGATTGGATTTGATTGGTATCAATCACTCAAGCTCGCTTACACATGTTCTTTGGTGCCATGGTTGTTGTCCCCTCATGTAGTTGAGTTCTCCAAGTGTTATTTTCTTTATTAATAAATAAATAAATAAAAATGTTTGTTTGTGCAAATGTCATTTTAGTCTCTGAGTTTCATAACTCATTAAATAATTTTCAAAACATGAAAAATAAAAGTAATGTCATGGGGGTATTACATCATACATGAAGATAAACCAAGAAGATTCCATAGCGAAAGAAAAAGATTTAGAAGAATATAAAGAGAACGGTAGATGAAGAATAATCCAAGGAAAGCAAGAGGCCTCAGACACACTCTAGTTATGTGACACTGTTGAGCGACATCATTGGTGTAGAGCCTTCCATCTATGAAGAAGTAGTCGAGAAGAAAGGGAAGGAAAGCGCCAGTTCAAGAAGAATGATGTCTAGAATGCGGTATCGAGACCTGAAGGGAAGTTCGTAGTGTCTTCCATATGGATCTACAAGATACAACATGCAGTAGATGGAAACATCGTGGGATACAAGGAAAGATTAGTAGTAGAGGAGGCTACTTGTCACTGTAGTACATAATGTTTCAATACATAGAGTACAAAAGGAAGAGGGATAATGATGCTTCGCTTCAGAGGGAGTGACTGTAGAAGATCCTGAGGTTCGACATGATACAATGGGATGGACATCTTACTGATGGCTCTAGGATTTACTGAGAGTAAAGCAGATTCCAACCTTTGCTTCAAAGTTGAAGGAAGAAGACCAGTGATGCTCCTGTTATATGTCGATGACTTGTTCCTGACAGGGAAAGAGGAACTCATTAAAGTTTCAATAAGGAGACTTGCTGTCGAGTTTGAGATGAAGGACTTGGATACAATGCACTACTTTCTATGCATGGAGGTGTGGCAGAGTGCGGATGGAATCTCCCTTGGACAAGGGAAGTATGCAATAGAGATCTTGAAGAGGTTCGGTATGATGGACTGTAAGGCCCTAACCACACAGAGATGACCCAAGGCAGCTTTTAACTTTGCAGATAGGACAACTAAACTTATCTTTCATGTAGGAGACATGATCAGATTCCCCATGTATAAAGGACCAGTGGAGTCGCCAGTTCTATTGCACAGGATAATACACCTTTGTAACCTAGGGTCTGGGGTTACCAACTTACTATTAGACATGCATATAATCAGCTTTTATGGAAAATGAAACAAGAATAGGAAGAGAGTTTGGCTTACCCTGTTTATGACGGTTGATCCAAGCTTGGTCTTCTCTCGCTTCAACCTTCTCCAAAGCTTCTAGGGATGCTTCTCTTCACCTGCAAAGAGCCAATTCTTCAAGCAATATCTCATATATATATATATATATATATATATATATATTAGAGGTTACATGAAACACATATCAATAATATAAATAACATCATTCATTAACCAATATACATGAGAAAAACACAATACAAAGATTGGAAGAAGAATTCTCTTTATCAACAAACAATGAATATGTGAGAATGCAACCCAGCATCTGACACAAGGACTCCTCTGCAACCGAGGACTCTGAGTTCTACTGCTCCAAGAATCTCAAGGTATACCACCAGCATAACTTTGCTCTTCAAAAATTGATTGATTAGCCCCATCCCAAGGCCTCTATTTATACTTTGGGAAATAGAGTGGTTTCGAGGGTTAGGATGGTTGAGACAGTTGGGATAGTTATGGATTAAGGCCCAACTAATCTCATCTAATCACGATTTATATTTTTTAATGTCGAATTAAGGTACACGCGAGTGTTTATATAGGCAAGGCATGCATGACACGCTTGTTGCTCAAAGGGAACTCATGTATGCAATGTACACACGGGTTGCAATGCTCATAGTCGTGTGTGACATGCGAGTTGCAATGCACATAGTCGCGTGTGCAACCCAAAACTCAAAATAAAAATATATCAGGCTGGTCTGGAGATCATGCATCAATGGTCATGGACATCTATAGTGTTTTGGAAACTTCAATCCTAATTGTCCTTTTGTGCACCGACATAATGAATGTTAGCACTCGGACGGAGAAGTGCCATTTTGGCTGATAACACTATGGCATCGAACCTGAAGCTATTACGTGATGCTTCATCAAAGTCGGTTGATGCTACGATGTATCGTTAGATGATTGGGTCATTGATGTACCTGACGAACACGAGACCAGATATTTTCTTTGCTGTGAAAACATTGAGCTAGTTCTTGACGGATCCGAGACATGTTCACCTGATGGTTGAAAATCATGCAGTGAGGTACCTAAAGGGTACCGTTGAGTATGGGCTCAAGTATGATATGAATCAGAAAACTAACATGCATGGTTATGTTGATTCGGATTGGTAACACCATGAGAAGAAGAGCACCGTGGGTTGCTTCTTCAGTTTGAGATCCAGTATGGGCTACTGGTTTGGCAGTTTGGAGTTCTGCATGGCGCTGAGTACAACCGAGGAAAAATATGTTGCCACTTGCTCGACTATTTGTGTGGTAGTATGTTTCTTTTGAAAGCTACTATTTGATTTGATTGATTTGACTTGCATTTTTGTATAATGCAGAGAGGGGCAGTGAAGCTCCAGTATGTGATCCAAATCAAGATCTTTCGAAAGAGGGAGTGATGAGTTCTAACATAGTCGGTGAGACAGGTTGTTTGAGCATAAAATCCTGGTGAAGCTCGTAGGTTGCTCAGACGTAATCGGTCTTGTAGGTTGTCGTCGGATGTAATTAGTCCTAGTGAATCTCGTAGGTTATCCTTCGACGTAATAAGCCCTGATGTGATTCTATGCTAGAAATGGCCAGAGTGAAGTTTGAATACTTCAGAGAGAAGCTTAGTGTTCTCCATATCGAGGTTCCTTTCAAGGGGAAGTGATGAGTCCGTGAGCCTTTCTGACATGGTGGCAGGTTAGGCCTCCCATGGTCAGTTATAAGTGTTGAGCCTTTTTGACAAGGTGGCAGGCTGGGCCTCCCATGGTCAGATGTAAGCGCAGAGCCTTTCCCCTGATGGTAGATGGTGTTTCCTACCATGCCGGTGGATGTAAGTGTAGAGCCTTTCCCTGGATGGTAGATGGTGTGTCCTACCATGTCAGTGGATGTAAGTACAGATCCTTTTCTTAGATGGTAGATGGTGTGTCCTACCATGGCGATGGATGTAAGTGCAGAGCCTTTCCTCGGATGGTAGTAGGTGTGTCCTACCATGCCGACGGATGTAAGTGTAGAGCCTTCCCCTGGATGGTAGTAGGTGTGTCCTACCATGTTGGCGGATGTAAGTGCAGAGCCTTTCCCCGGATGATAGTAGGTGTGTCCTACCATGCTGGCGGATGTAAGTGCAGAGCCTTTCCTGGATGGTAGTAGGTGTGTCCTACCATGCCGGTGTATGTAAGTGCTGGAGCCTTTCTCGGATGGTAGTAGGTGTGTCCTACCATGCCCGTGGATGTAAGTGCTGGAGCCTTTCTCAGATGGTAGTAGGTATGTCCTATCATGTTGGTGGATATAAGTGCTGAGCCTTTCCGACATGGAGACAGGTTGGGTCTCCCATGGTCGGATATAAGCGCTGAAGAAGATGAAGACCTACATGGAGGATAGGCCTACAACCAGCATGAAAAAGGGCTGTCTCTATAGAACTTCCTATGACGAGTAGAATTGAGAGATAACACCATTTGCTCGAGATAACAGCAGTGATGATCCAGTGATGATGATGATACAGCTTTGATGATGATCCAGTGATGAAGACTTGTGTTGATGAACTGTGTCAAAAGAATACCTTCCTAATTAAGAGGGAGTGTTGATGTATTTGTAACTTCAGAATGTATTCACTTGTATATTTTATATTGTATTTCATGGTACCCTGACGAAGATGTTTGTTTCTCTGATTGGGAGAGTCATTAATATAATAAAGTCATGTAAATTCATTGAGATTAATCCTCCATTGTAAGTCGGGGCAATAGTCCCCACAGTTGAGGGGTATTAGGGTTATTAGACTCTCCTAGTGAGGTCTGCCCTATAGAGTAATTGTCAAGTGGAAAACTAGTATAAATAGAGAGTGAGAGTGTCTATATGAAACATACACTCACTCAACAGTAGCGCATGAGTGAGAGAGAAGTAGCTCGCACAATAGAGAGATAGAACAACTATCGGAGATCATCTTTGTATCTTTGGGTTTTACTTTTTCTTTTGGTGCTCATTCTATCTCTGAGGAAGTTGTGGGGTTTTCTCCTTTATGGTTTTCCTGAGGAAAATTATTTGTGTTTCTTGTCTCTTGTGATTATTGTTGTGCATGTTATTCTCTCAGATAAGATCCTAGATCATATTGATTAAATGATAAAAATCTAACACACCAAATCCATCTTCGGGGTTTTCTTCGTTTAATTCAAGGTTTATTGGGTCCTTTGATTGGTTTGTTTCACTCCTTTGTTGGGATGGTTCATTGGTATTTGTCATTATGTTTAGGTAATTTGTATATGCAATATCAAATTTTTTCCATTTCGATTCTTTTGCAATTTTTTTTAAGTTTATATTTTATTTGAAAAACAATGAAAAACATTAAAAAAACAAAAAAATACAAAAAAATGCAAATACTACTCCATCTACCTTACTCCAACATTGTGGGTGTCATTTTAGGCTACTTGGACACTTCTTTTGGGCTTCGTGGGTGTTGTTTTGTCCACCTTGGATGTCATTTTCGGGTAGCTTGCGCACTCGCAGGTTGTTTGTGAGTGAATAAAATTGTTCACTATTTTTTTTTAAACACAAGGACACACGCGCGTCCTTGTATGTGTACACACTAAACACGCATGTACGTCCAGATACGCGTGCATGCCCATACACACTTGCGCATCATTAGGGGCACGCTCCTATTGTCCACAATGGCAATCCGATGTGGAGGTTCGCCATTGCCAAAGCAGGAATGCGTGCGCGCGTCCAAGTGTGCGTGCACGTTCCTGTTTTTTTTTGCTACCGCGTTCCCATTGCATCATAATTGAGTAGCAGCTTCTTGCGAGCACCCTAAAGAAATTTTGAAAAAACTTGGGAGTATTCGAAAGGTAAAAGAAGAAATATGTGATGATTTCATCAAAAAGGTTTTAAGGGTTTATTAAATATATTTCATGATGAATGTGGGATTTCATGGACATAATTCCAAGAGGTATTTCTTATCCTTCTTGCTAATTCTCATTTAAAAGAAGAGCATCAAACTAGGAAAGAAGACCATATTCAAAATACGGTTGTCAAATATGCCCCAATTTTAACGTATTTTCTCATCATGTTATTCCTCCTAGTAACATTGAACAACCCTGCTATCCTGAAAACTCTCTTTCAGAAAACGAGGAATTTGATTTATATATTAACAGTTATGATCAAGACCGTATTCAGAAAGGGGAGGACACGATTGAACATTGTCATAAAGACAAGATGCGACACTTAAGTTTTATAGGAAATTTTTTTAATGCACGGGAAGATTGTAAAAGTATCATAAACATTTAAGAACAAAATCAGATTCCAATTTTTGAAAATGTAATTAATTATAAACGGTCTTCTCAATGTGGAGTTCCTCACAGGAATCTTGAACTATCTTTATCATCTTGAAACTTCTCCCTCTGAAAATGAAAAAAATGATTCAATGCCTATTCATCCACAATGTTTTGAAAGAAAAGAAGATGAGGAAAAGGTTGAGATACCCCTTGAGACCGATTACCATAATCAAGGTTCAACCTGTATACACAAATTTATTCCAAAGATGAGCCACAATCAAAATAGGACACGGGTAAGCCCGAGTGTGATTTGAACTCGTGACCTCCTTTACAACATGTGACTTCATATCAAGTGAATCACCAATGAGCCACACCCATGCCGACTTTTCTATCACATTATTACTTTAAAGGAAAGAACAATATTTCATACAAACAATTGAAAGATTTTACAAGGATTGAAAGTGACAAAACATGACATCCATGAGGAACCTATTTAAATTTTGTGCAAAATCATTTATCATCATGTGTAGTTCAATGTGCATGCCATGTTCATATGTTGTTTCACCATTTTCACTCCCATTCGACCCCTTTGGTGAACTTGCTAGGTTTTATCCTATGCAGCTTTATGTTGTGGTCTAGTAAAGCCTGGAATATTTTTCATCTTTTTCCATGCCTATCATCACATTATGATTTTTACATCGTTGCATTTAGTTCATCTCACGAATCATGATAATTTCTTGTTTTCTACATTCCAAGTCTATTTGACCCTCTTGATAGTTAGTTAAATTTTTGACAAGTATGAGTCTTTTTGCTTATTAGCTAAAAATTTTCGATTCTATTTCCATTAGTCGTGAGAATTTGAATCTTCCCTCTTTTTTAACTTGAGATATATTTGTATACACACTTTTCGTTGTTGAGATTTTGATATATTCAGGGCTTATCTTATGTTGATTTGTACATATATTAGTTCATTTCGATTAGTAAAGTTTTTGATCTTTTCTTTACTTTTTAGTTTTCTTTTTCCATGCTTTCAAGTTTTCTAGTCATTATGAGTTTTTCATTGTAAATTGACCATTTGCAAGTTTTCTTTTTACTTTTTGAAAAAATAAAAGGGTTTGTGATTCCCAACAATTTTATTGTAGCACTTGGTTAATCTTTGCGCACTTGTCTACAACTAAAGCCTAACACCTAATTATATGTATAAAGTCTCATGACTTATAAGTCATGTTTCTATTTGTGGGGGAACGCCTTTGTTTACATGAATTTATGTTTTTAGCACTTGCACTTTTTTTCACTTCAAGTTTCTTACAATTGTCTTCTTCTATACCCCATCCACTTCACACTAAATAACTTACACCTAAACTGGTTGATGGATGAAAGACCTTAGATTGATTTGTGTAAGCGAGTAACAACCAAGCAAATCAAAGTAACTCTCGGATCACCTCGTTTCCCTTGCACCTCAATTGTATATGCAACCATATATATACATGTCATTATTTATATTCAAATCTTAAAGGTGCAACTTTAAAAAAGGGAGTTGGAAGCACTAGTTAGTATGGGAACTGCAAGCAAACTCGTTGGGGCTACAGACGCATGTTGATAGCGGGGCCATTCTTGTTGATGTGCGCGCACACACACACACACACACACACATTAAAGAGTGTTCCAAATGAAAGTCGACAATACTAACTTGCGTGGGAAGTATAAGTAAACCCATTGGGGCTATGGATGCTCACGGGAAACAAAGCAATCATGGGTTAAAGAGAGATGAGGAACACACATAGGCAATCTATTACTCACAAAAATTGAACTTTTTGGTCACATCTTGTATCAGTTGTTTGTGGATTGTAAGCTGGTAAAGAATTAACTTCATACATTGGATGGAAGAAGACCTGTAGGTTAGCTGGTGTTGTGTTAAATGAAAATATATTTCAAACTTATAGACATATGGTGTTACCCATTATTTAGAGATTTATCTTTATAGTTATTGATCTTTTCTTTAACATTAGGGGTATATGGGTATTATAACTTATTTTTGGATAGAGATAACTATTTTGACTAGTGTTCCGCCATTTGTTGGAACCCAACAACTCCCCCTAAATTTTGCGAAAACTAAGGGAACCCAATTTGAATTTTGTAAATACTTGGTTTTCAAATTGTTTTTAGTTTTGTCTTGCTGGATTTTAGTAGATGGTTTGATGGTCTTTGATTTTCTACACTTCTCACTTCTTTGGGCTTATCTTTCATGAAATTAGGATTGAAGATTTCGTTCATTTATGTCGTTTGAGTCTTTTGGATTCTTGGTTGTTTACTAATTTCGCATGCTCTTATTTGAGATTATCTGAGTTGATTTCATGGCTTGGGTTACTTAAGTTGGATTGATATAATGCTTTGATAGTCTCACCAAGTATTGCTTTCAATGCATTAAGGAGTTTATTGAGCATTTTTGTGGATCAGCATAATTAAACTAAATTCTTATTTTTAATGATTTCAGTTTATGTAAGAGTGCCTATCAAAGAATGAAACCATGCCTTTAGTTCTCAATTTGAATGATCTATTAATAAGCGAGGATTGCGCAAAGGAATAAGTGAACCTTCCATGAACTAAGGCGATTATGATCACACTAGAACTAATAAAGGGATGGATTAACTTCATTTCAACGAAAAAGTTTTCGTGCTTTGATTGATTTGTGTAGATAGGCTCCTGTTTTTGTGATTTGGGGAGAAAATCTTCTCATGTTCATTCTATAAATGTATTTTTGAATGAAGGACGATAGGAGGGAGGTATCAATAGTGTAAAAGGAAACTCTTTTCCTAAATGCTATTTTTTTTTTGGTAATATTTGTATTCAAAAGAATCACAAGGCATTGCCAAGAGTAATTTTTGGATATGTTCAGGCCTTGTAATATTTTTATGAAGGAGAAAATCGAAACCAAAGATTGTTGGAGCAATTGGTTCACACATTCACTTGTGTTCTATAAGAATTTTGATTTTGATTTTGCTCAACTAGATACAAATCATATAAGAATTGTTTTATTTAGTTTTGTGTTTAATTTTTTTTATTTGATTGAATGAAACCTTTGCAAATTTGATGTATATATAATATTAACAAAATTATCTATTGTTGACTATTGATCAATTTTGTGATATTTATGTACTTAAAATATTTGTTGTGTATTTAACTTTGTTTTAAATAAACCAACCAATTAAAATGATTCTTTTGTGCATCAATTCCTTTTAAATCACTCATATAACTTAGATTAAATAGTTTTATGTAGCTACTTTTAATCAATTTTTCTATCCAAAGTTACAAAAAAAAATTTGTAGCTACCGAATGGCAATTAGATAAGATTATAATTAGAAGGTTTTCTTTTGAGGAGCAAATCACATTAGTGGCGACGGGGCCTTAATATATGTCAAAAGCAACTACACCAAAGAATTTAGGGTATGCCTTTAGAAATTTGGATCGGGTTGCTTACATTCACGAGCGGTCAGTTCTTCCCGCTAACAGGTCTGTGCTTCCTTGAGGCTCCGAATTATTATAATGATAAGTTGGATCGATTTAGCTAAAGGGAAAATTTCCAACACTAATGACTTTAAATATATATATATTTTTTAAATTTACAATAATATTATGAATGAATAAAAATGTACTTTAACACTTTTAATATTCTCATGCCTAATTAAAAATGTGCAAAAAAAATTTAGTTTAAACCAAAATTCCAAATATAAATCAATAGTATCATATAAAGAAAGTCTCTTAACAATCATTTTGAAAAACAAGTTGTGTTTTGCAAAGGAAAACTAACTATGTTATAAACATATAATAGATCTTAAATTTATCAATAATTTTTTTTTCACTTATTGGAAATTATATGATTGTAAGCTAACAATATCAAAGGTAGATCTTATATTTATCAATTTTTTTGTTTATTTAAAATTATATGTTTATAGATTAACAACATATGATAGACATAATCGATTTAGTTTTTTGTATTTTTAATAGTTTTTATTAAAAAATCCCAAATTACATATTTAATACTATATAAAACTTATAATAAACATAATTAATCCTACAATAATATATATATATATATATATATTTGTATTGAAGATGATTCCTGATTATAAAATCCAAAATTACATATTTAACATTTTCCTTAATATATCATTTATCCAATTTGCAATTCCTCAATGTCTTAGACGATACAATTAGAAAAACAAATGCTATAGATTTTTCTTAATTAAAAAGATATATACTGCTTTCATGGAGAATTCTAATTTAATACATTGTCTCAACTATTAATTGGTGGTGGGAATTAAGTATCCAAACATGATAATAAATAATAAAATGGGCAAACCAGAGTTTACCAATCCACATTTTCCCAGGGGATAGTAAAAGCATTTTCCCATTTGATATCGTAACAGTAGCTTGTAAAACACCTGAACCAGTCAGAGTATCTTCAAAACTGCCTTAACCCTGCAATTAACTATATTCATAATTATTTTAGCCAGCACTATAGAAGGCTGCAAACACCACCCTCGGCTGTAGAACCATCTTTTCTTATATTTAATGATACCAACTAGATATAGCTCTGAAATACGCACTTCCACTTCCTCAGAAGTGGAAACTGTGCAATATATTTATGGGAGGGAAGCGAATTTCTGCAAATTGTAAGGAAATACGAAGGGAGGTGATCCTGTGAGGACCATATTGGCAGTGAGCTTGTGCACCAACGATGTGGGATGATATCCATCGAAGTAGTAATACTGTGAAGAATCACCGCAAAGTGGGATACCATTGTTGCACAGTCCGAAATTCATACTTCCTCCGCAGCAAGCTTCTTTCTCATTTACAATGCCTGCACATAAAAACAATAATCCAGTATTCAAATTGCACACAAAAACAGTAATACAGTATTCAAATTTGTATAGGCTTGTACCTTTTAATTATCAAATGAGTGATGGGAAAATACATATGTGAAAATTTAATATTGTGTCCTGTTCTGGATGAAGTTATGGCCTTAAAAATGATTTTCATCATAAACTGAAAGGAATACACAAGCTGATGGTAAAGGAAGGTTTAGTAATGACAGGCTGTCTAAGGAAGGTTTGGAAATTAAAAACCATGTGAAGTATCTAACCATAACGAGTTGGATTTTGGTAGATTTCCATAGATGAGTCATAGATATTGCTATACATAAAGCGACTCCCTGAAAGTTGGGCCTGTAGTTGCTGCAGTATGGGAAATAGCCTTTTGTTAAAGGCCTGCGCAGACTCTTGAAGAAATGAGACGCATCCTCCCTCTTCATTTCCGTACAATTGACGTGCAAATGGTGTGCACCCTATGGCTGGCATTCCACCCACTGTAAACTTTCTGGCTCCCAGATTATAGAGACTCTGCATTTATTCAATCACTGTTCACAACTGTATTCATATTCTTCTAGAAAAAAGTAATGATTATATTGATTCCATAAATTAATCTCTAATACAAACATCATGATGAGCTGCTAATAGTTGATTAATTACCACGAGGTGACTGGTATAAGTAGAGATGATAATGTCTTCGAAGTCCGCAGGAGAATACAATGCATATGCAGGATCCCATGGTATGGAATAGTGGTTGAAGTAGTCATTGCTTCCTGTTGTTACTAAAAAAATTGCTCTGGAAATGATTGAGGATGCCATGTTTGTGCCAACTTTCTTTATCAGCTTGTTTTTAGCATCTTGGAAGTTCTTAATTTGACCCCCCAAAGAAATATGCTGTCCCTGAACTTGTCAAATCCATATGACACAAAATATTTCAGAAACAGATGGAACTCTAAAACAACAAACCTTCTATTTCATCCAAACCGCAATAGGTTCCTTGTACAATGTTCATCTACCAGTTTTGAATTCATCAGATAAATACACAACAGATAATTAATTAGGATATAAAGGAAGTTTCTCTTCTCCATGAGCAAAAACTACAGTCAGGTAGATGCAGGGAAGATAAACTAAATTGGAAAAAGTAAAATTGCAATATTTTAAATTAGATCACAAGAATTAAAATTTTAAAAAAGGACAATAATAATTATAAGCTTTTATAGATAGATCCATCTAGGATTTAGATATTTTGAGCACTAAAAGATTAAATAAAGATACATTTAATACTCTTTGTGCTTATTAAATCTAGGACTAAAATAGATTTATGGTGGTAGTTTGAAAGATGATTTTAAAGTGTTCTTTAAGAATGAAATGGACTAGAAAATAAGAAATCGAAGATCTATATTTAGCTATTAGTCATTTGAGTTTTGGTGTAAAAGAAAAATAAAAAAACTTTGGTAAGATCTGGGAAAAGAGACAATTATGACCTCCTAAAACTTTTATACTAAATGAAAATTTATTAAGATGAAATCAACCCAATGAGCACTTACACAAAACAACAGTATTTACATGAGAAAATCTACTTTTATATTAAATGAAAATTTATTAAGATGAAATCAACCCAATGAGCACTTACACAAAACAACAATATTTACATGAGAAAATCTATACTAAATGAAAATTTATTAAGATGAAATCAACCCAATGAGCACTTACACAAAACAACAATATTTACATGAGAAAATCTCTGTATATAAGTATATATAAGTCAATTGAGACTTACTTAGCAGAGGAAACATGGAAATGGAAAAATAGAAATAGAGAAGGCCCTCTGTACTCGAGCAAAAAACAACAGAGAATGAGGTGCATGTAATGCTGAGATGCCTAATATCAAAACAAGAAAGGAAGAAGCACACATTAAAGCAAGAAAGGAAGAAGCACACATTAAAGCATGAACAATTGAACTTTTACATGCCCCCTAATCGAAAAGACACTTTTATTAAAGATGTTTTAGATCTTCTAAAAAGTAATATTAACAGGATACATAGAAACTTAAGGTAAACGCCTTCACTGCATCTTTTAACACTGCCTTTCATAGATCTACAGAGTTTACTAAATATGTAGATAAAAACATTATGTTATTTTATTAAAATAACCTCTTGTAAAGCCATCAGACTGAAGAGTTCCACCAAGACTTTGGCCGTTAAATTAAGTGCACTATCTTTCAATCCTCATCTCTGAGAATGGCACATGTATCAATGTTCAAACGTTCATGCTACACAATAAGCAAATTTTTTCGATGAGTGCCCACCTATACAAGACAATTCATTGTAACACGTTTCTGCAGTTCCATTCAAGTTCCGGATTGTCTTCTGTATTAACTGATATCTGAGCTAAAATAGGACAATTTATACATTATTCAACACAACACAAATATCCTGCAAACTTCTTTCCTAGAACTGTTCTAATTCAGTAGTTCAACTCCACTATCATCGAGGAAAAATTTCAGACATCAAAGAATTAGAAGCTGCAATGGAAAATATAGAAACAGTTGGAAGAAATTATGAATAAACAACAGCAGGAGACTTACTTCGACCTCTCCAGTAGCATCAAGGATGCCAGAGCCACCTGATGCAAAGTTCACTCCACGTTCAATATCATCTCCCATAGTCATATAAGGTGGAGGGCAGGGCAGATTTAGTTGTGCAGCTGAAAATTAGAATACGAGAACAATAAGGCATCCAGAAACATTCCAAAGGGTGGCTTCAGCGTTCATCAATTTTGATCCCAACAAAACAAAAACTCAGAAACTCACCAACAAAATCTGTAGTGACAGGACCGTTGGAAAACCTTCCACCTGATCCTCCTGCTGGGTAATCCCCATATGGAGGTGAAGAGGCTTTGACTAGTGTAGACAGGTTATTGTTATTTCCTGTGTCGAGCAGAGAGTCTCCAAATACAAACAGTGCAGGCACTGTACTTTCGACCAGCTGTACCATACTCGAAACCATACTCATTGCAGCCAAGCCTAAAATGTAAAACCTCCAACCCATTTTCATTTTGTTGCTGCAATATACACAAAAGCTAGAACAATACAATGGCTGCTACTGCTTTCAACTTTCTATTGCACTCGGAATGCAGTATGCAAAAAATGCATTGTAACTTATATAAAGACAGGAAACCATGAGGTCAAACAAAGCATTTAAGGCTTACTGACCCAGTCGAGATTGTCAAAAAGCATACATCTGCTCTAAACTGCAATATTTAATGAAGAAAATGACACAGGCATGAATAGTTCCCTCACCGACTTCATGCTTAGAGTGTGGTGTCCTCCAGTACTAAATTCAATCAATGATTACTATATAGTTGTGAGCGGATCAGCATCAATATGCCCCTTTTCTGATTTGGTTTTTTTGAAATTCAGTTAATTAAAGAGTTAAAAATTAAAATGTGTTATCAATTTTATTTTCTCGAACTCTAACTGCGGATCATTATTCAATTTATGATTCAGATTATCAAAATTTAACTTGCTAACTGTTGTAAAAAAATTTAGAAAGGCAAATTTGATATGAATTCTATAAAATTTGTAGACATGGTCAAAATTTCATGATAAACCAACTTTCCAATATCCATTTCTAAATCAATCCAAAATTCCAGGTGAATCGAAACTTCAATTTCAATTCCTTGTGTGGCCAGATTTAATGATTAGCTCTGTTATTTATTCCACACTTGGTATTTTTGGTATATCAGTATAAAACAGATTTAACAAAAAAACCAAAGAACCAAAAAACTTACTTTTATTAGTATTTTAAAAGATTATAATTTTTAAAAAAATTATTACTTTAGTGTAATATTGCAATATTTAGTGTAATATTGAAATTGCAATATAGCAATTTAAAGAAGTTGGATCTATTGGTGAAAAGCGTGGAGTTTTTCATCAATGATCAATGCACAAGTCCAAGGGTTGAGTTAAGGTTGGTGTAGCCCAGACTGGATGTTTTTGGCTGTTTTTCTAGATTACAGACCACTCAAAAAATTGCAGTTTACCAAAGAATTGGCTAATTGTTCAAAGTTGTGTACTTTTTAGAAAAAAAAATTTGTTAAAATTTTGATTTTTGATTTTTCAAATTATGTTTTGATAGAAAAATGGATTCAATTCCCTAAAAAGCCTTGACATCTTGAATATACAATTTTAACAAAATATGTCTCTATTTTTAACCACTCCATCCAAATTTCCACCCAAAAAGCCAAAAACTTTCCAAATAATAAAAGTTTAGCCTACACCATTAAATGGTCCTCTTGAAATATCCCCTTCTTGCCATTTTGAGTGTCAATTCGATATTAATGTCTGTTGTACAGAGAGAAGCCGAATGTTTTCACTTAACCTAATTTGTTTATTATTATAAATAAATGGATGAAAATTATACAATAATGACTAACATAGCAAAATTAATTGCTGGACAGAAATGCCATTTGGCCCATCTGTGCACAAAATTGGTGACAAAGGGACTGATAGGCTTTAAAAAATAATGCGGGTTTCTCAATCTCGGGGAGCTGTCAAATTCAATGTGCTATGTGGATGGATGCACTGTCAAAGGTCATGGTGCAACGTTGGGATCATAGAAAAATGCACTCTTAAATGCCTGAACGACTTTAAACGGCGAGCTATGGCAGAGATTGAGACTTGAATTAATACAGGAAGTACTCTGTACTCTGTACTCTGTAAGTACAATACAAGAAGGTTCCATATTTTTCATTTAAAAGTTTTGTTGGAGTTTAAATTTTTAGAATTATTGTTGGAGTTGAAAAGAATTTCAACTTAACAGGGAAGCTGGAGATCGCCCTTCTCACACGCCCATTTGAATTTTCTTTTAACAGAAAAAACTCAGTACAATTTTAAATTCGTGGGTAAGTTAGCAGTCACTGGGCGGATTATGTTACGTTTACTGCTAGAATGTGCTATGTTTATGGCTTTCAGAAACTCCTTATAAACTTTATAAACTGACACTGCCAGCCTTAACAAAATTTAAATATGTTTCTTTGTTATGCTGTTTGTACTGACCAGTCTCATCTTTCAATTTCAGCCTTATTTTGGTCGAATTTAAATATGTTTCTTTGTTATGCTGTTTGTACTGACCAGTCTCATCTTTCAATTTCAGCCTTGTTTTGGTCGACCTAATATGAGCAGGTATGGTATGCTTCACATTAAATATCTTTTCATTTCAGCCTTGTTTTGGTTAACCTTTTTGAAATCTGCCATTAATATGGGCAGGTATGGTATGCAAACCTTAAATGTTCCATGAATCATCCTGGTAGAAGTTGAAGGCGTTTCTAGAAGTATTTATGTCATGGATGGTTGTGTATTGATGGCCCTGCTCCAAAATTGGCTATCACAACCTCCCATGTGGGTGCAGTGCCAAGACTAATTGGCACATCCAACTGTTCATCCTGGACTAATTGGCACATCCGACTGTTCATGAGCATAGGATGCATATACTGTTATAAGATAGTAATGTGTACACATGTGCTTCCACACCTCTTAAAACAACCTAGGGACTTCTTGTCCTCCTCTTCTTAATATAATCTATTTTTCGTCAATGACGTGGGATCCCGTATGGTGGGGAAGGTGGTTTTCACCCAGCCCACCAGGGATAAAATCCCACCTAGACTTGGCCCGCTGTAATAAGGCTCGAAGGGTAGATGCCTCCTCGATAGACTGCCGCCTCTTCTGGATTGGAGTTCGGGACGTCTCGACCCTTGCTGAGTCACAATTTTCTGGTATATCTGGCTTGCGGGCTGTTGGATATACCTGGGGTTTATAGTGACAGCCCGCGGCTTTGAACTTGGGCCTCACCCAGGTAATCCCGACGAGTTACCGATTTCCTTAACCTAAAAAAATATAGATAATCTATTTTTCATGTTCTCTTTCCTCCTTTTTTTAAAACCATCTATCAAAAGTCTATGTTTCATTGTTTATGACTTCTCTCTAGGTCAAGAAAAACTAACAGTACAAAGAAAAAATCTTTCAGGACAGTTTTGCTAAACAAGGGATTTAGCTAAAAGTTTTATTATCGATGTCTTTAAATGAAAAACACATACAAGTACAGTACCATACAGGGAGCATTGGTGTTTATATCTTCGTAAAACTTTACATTTAAAAAAAAAAACTTTTAGGATACTTGTTTTTGCTTAACAAAGGATTTAGCTAAAGTTTTATTATCGATGTCCTTAAATGGAAAACACATACAAGTCCACTACCATAGGGAGCATTGGTGTTTATATCTTCCTAGACTTTTTGGTGTATCTACATTAACATAACGCACCAACGCATTACTGAAATACATTGACTATTGAAATATCTTTGAAAAAATATACATTTTTTTAATTAAATTATTTGTATATTTAATGATGAGATAGATGTATAAAAATGCACCGGTGCCCAATAATTCATGTAGAGCATCAACGCATCACAAATAATAGAGCATCGAAATATGATTAAATATGTAATAATAAAATATACAAATCAATGTGTTTTACTTTTTTTAATACTATTTAAAAGTCAATCGATGTGTTTCACATTTTTATAATTGTGGTTCATTGGCATTACGAGCCACATCCATGGAAAGAACATAATCCTACTATTCATGAGGAATCAATGTATTCCCAATGTCCATTATAACATGTCGCGAGCTAGATTTGAACCTAGGTGGGGAGTATCACAACCAATGCTTCCAACTACCCAATCTTGATTCTATTGATTTTTTTTAATTGTGGTTTACCAACGTTACATGCTGCATCCACATAAAGAACATACACCTCCTATTCACAAAGAATCAAGGTACCAATGTCCATCATAACATGTCACGAGCTGTCACAAGCTATATTTGAACCTGAGTGGGTGCAGGGTATCACAACCAATGCTCTCAACCACCCAATCTAGGCTATGTTGACTACTGGTGCATTTCACATTATTAAATGCACTTGGGCACATATTGATATGGCACACCGTTAGGTTCATTGGTGGACAAAAAATTAGTTTGGTATTTTTTTAAAGTTCCACAAACTACCTAGTGTGCTATGGTCACTTAATAACACTTGGGCATATTCACCAATTGTGCATCGCTTTATCATTTTTGCATCGAGAGGCTCTCTACAGCCCAGTATGGGGGAGATCTTGTAATGTTACGTAACGTTATGTAACGTTATTTTTATTAACCAGCGTAGATACAAATCCTAGGCTCTATCAAGCGTCGAGATGGATCAAATCTCTCAAGGTGCAAACCTCTTCTTAGATATCCATTGATTTGATTCAAACCAAAACACAAATCTTTTTATTTAAGGTCCACATATAATATTTTTATTAATAATATTTAATATTATTTATGGCTAACATATAATATTTTTTATTATTTTTTATTTTGTTAGGAACGAACATTACAACATTTCCCCATACATGGTTTTAAAACAATATGCAAGGCCCTCCTACAACCATGAGTTGTTTAGGAGGCCTTGCACATGGTCTTAAAACCATTTGCAAGGTCTTCATAAACCATGTACAATAAAACCATGGGTTATTTAGGAAGCCTTGCACATGGTTTAATAAAAACCATGTGCAAGGCCCTCCTAAACCATGTACAATAAAACCATTGGTTGTTTAGAAGGCCTTGCAAATGGTTTTAAAACTATGTGCAAGGCCTACATTTTTTTGTGGATAATTCTTGTTATTTATTATTATTTTGTTAGGTAGGAACATTACAACATCTCCCCCATATTGTGTTTTTTTCCTCACCGGCATATTTTTTTTACGGATAATTAAACTTTTACTTTTTTATTGTTTTGTTAGGTAGGAAGATTACAACATCTCCCCCATATTAGATTGTTTTTGTGGCCGACATTTA
>LPNX011122588.1:166794-229319 GCA_001517045.1 Pseudotsuga menziesii
TGGAGAGGATGAGTTGATCATCCTCCTTCTCCACTTTGCATTGCTTCAACAGTAAGACAATGTGCTTGAACTTTGTGAAAAAGTCATTCAAGGTCTCGAAATTGGAAGGCTGGAGAGACATCAATTCATTTTCAAGCTGGTAAAATCTCAAATCATCCTGCTTTCCATACAGGGTTTCCAATTTGTCCCAAATTTCCTTTGGAGTCTTAAATCCCGAAAGATGGAAAAGAAGCTCGGGAAACAGAGAGGCACAAGAATTCGAATGCTTCATCCTTCTTGTTCAAGAATCTAGCTTTGTCTGTCACAGAAGCAGGCTCTTCTTCAGTGTCCATAGTGACCCTATAGAGTCCTCTGGCACGTAGCTGGATCTCCATATCTCCTTTCCATGAGTGGAAATTGAACGGAGTCAAAATATCTACGGAAGAAGCCATCTAAATATGCTGGAGCGAATGCTTTCACCTGTTAAAAACCTGAAAATCACAACAAAAAAGGGTAATGTAAGGTCGGATAGCCTACACATTTTAGGCTTTCATCACACCTAGCATAGTCAATCAAGCAAGCTTGATCAACAAGTTCCTTACTTGGGGTATTAAGTGGTAAGCCTTGGCTTCTGGTGCAGTGTTGGATTTTTGAGCTATTGCTCAATTTTCATGCAAGATCTGTCAAAAACCTTGTTTTTGAGAGATCTAAGATTCATCCCACCGTGAGCTCTGATACCATATTAATATATCATAGTAATCTAGGGACTTAAACATAGTCTCATAAGAGATTAATAACAATAAGGCATGAAAATGTTGTAATAGTGCTACAAAATGAGTAGCCACTCTGTATATTCACATAAAGAATGAATAATACAATACAATGATAATGTTGGAAGCATGAATGACAAAGCAATTCGAATTCCCAAGGAGGTCATTCAAATTGAATGAGTGAGTCTAGCTTAATTGAATGTAAGCCACAGTCAACACTCAAGTTGAATGTAAGCCACAGTCAACACTCAAGTTAACCACTGATCAAAACCTTAATTGACTCAAGTGAGCCCTAACTGAATTTGGAGTGCAATAAATGATTGAGTCTAACTGAAAGTAGGTTAGACACATGTCACATCAATCCAACCAACAAGTGGTAGTGCATCAATGACTCCAATGAACCCCGATGAGGTTAACTGAAGTGTAATTGAACATTAGAAGTGGTTGGAGGTGCCCCTGTTGACTCCAGTTCATTAAATAATCAATTTAATGAAGGAAGGCACCTTCACTACTCTGTTGAACTGATTGTAACCATCAGTTAGCAATATGGGGCATTAATGACACTCAGATCACCCCCAGAGTGCTCCAATTAGCCTCCTCGAATGTAGGAGAAGGCTAAGTTAGCCTCCTTGACTGAAGGTAGGCGTGGGTGTGATCTAGCTAATGTCATCTAGTGCTCCTCTGATGTCAATTAAGTCAATAAAACTTAGGATAGTGGTTTAACTAGGACAAATTGACCAAAATGAGTGTGTACGATGGTAAATGTCTCCAACAGTCACCAACTGCCAACAACTAAAGGAGGTTGGTGTCGACAGTCCTAGTGGCTCCTAAATTGTAGGGATTGGTCTAGGAGGCACATAAAATGATGCATGTATGTGCAATTAGTTGTAGTTAGCCTCAATATGTGTTCCCCACACTCTAGTGACTGGTACATGCAGCCCCATTAGGCCAAGTGGACCCAATGGTACTAGTGGACTTGATAATAACTATGCGACTCCAAAGTTAGGAAAATATAATATAATTAACCAGTTTGGACAAGGGAGGATTATAAATACTAACACTCCCCATATCCTAACTTGGACAATCACAGGACCTAGAAATAAGGCCAAAAGTCACCCATATACAAATCTAAAATAATTAAAAAATGTTGCTTAATAAACCGAGGAAATAGGGGAAAACCTCATGGGAAAACCCTCCCTCAAAATAAGAAGGAACAAAAATACAAGTTATCTTTAGAAGAAAAGAAGCTTCCTCCTTAGAAAAATAACTTGTCAAAACTCTGCTGCAGTTTGCAGCAATATGGTTCTTTTGTGCAGAAGCATCCTGAAGTTGTGTATGTGAGCCTCTCAATGTCCTTCTAAACTGGCGAATATGTGTGTTTCTTTTGTATGGAAGAGGTAGAGAATGATCAATTTTATTCTTTTGTGGGCTAAGTGGTTGATCATTTGCTATCATCATGTAGCACATTCCTGGAACTTTAGTGCACCACTCAGTAGGGAGCAAATCTGTGAAAGAAAGAGAAACATGCCCATTCTGATACGAGGACCTAGTTCTCCTTCTGTCTTCTAGATTGCCAGCACCATCCCCGACTACAACAATGATATTTTGAGCCCATCTAGGCTTAGGCCTTTGGTTTGGAATGGTTGTTGGATCTGTATCTAGAATCTCATGAGATGCAGTCTCAATACCAAGATCATGCTAATCTTGATCCTCTTCATTTGTATCTGAAACATGTAACAAATCATCATCATTAAAAGGTAGTGGAAGAGTGATTATACCTTCTTTTTCTTCGAATGGTGGTGCATCACACAATTGATATTCTTGAAACTGAACACTCGACTCAATGAAGCATTTCCTAGTTTCAAACTCCATCAACTTGTATGCTTTTGCATCTTCTGCATATCCCAGCAGAATGCGTTCACTACTTTGGGATTGGAAGGCCTTCCTCTTGTCAATGGGTATTCTGGCCCAAGCTTTGGAACCAAAAACTTACAAATGAGATACATTGGGATTATGCCCATGCAGTGCTTCGAATGGAGTGACCCCTTGTAGCTAGGAAAAATGCACCTCTTGCAGACAAGAGTTGTTCCTCTAGTCTGAATGGTTAGATCTAAAACAAATGAGTTACATCAGAGTTGGAATACTTCCCCTAGAAGTAGTGGATATCTGGAAGGAGTATATTTGATGGAGTGATGTAGTTGTTTCCTATGGTCATCGCTCTTCACTGATGTACCTGCACCGTCACATGAAACAAGAAAGAAAGATAAAATAGAACCAAAATATAATCTACTTCTATGTCAATGGCTAAGGAATCCAACAATAAAATACATGATTATAACGTAACATATTTTATGGGAAAGGAACCAACTTTGCATTAAAGATGAAGAAGAAGTTTACAACCTTTGCCTTCATGTTGATTTGCTCCTTCACAATTCTAATTCCTTGTCCCCAAAAGCTCTAGTTTTCTCCCTCTATGCTCACCCTATTGATTTAGACTAGAATGTCAATGCAACAACATAACTTTGCTCTCTCTCAACCATGGGATATGAGCCTACTTTTATCGGCCTTGGACGGATAGGGATGGTTGAGTAAATGGTCAGTGAGGTGGATAGGAGATCCCAAAATGATGGATCTCGAGTCCAGGTGGTCCTCAGGTGTAGGAATAAAGGTTCCACGAAGCCTTCCTTCGAAAAGCTTCATGGAAACCTCTCTTTTTCACTTTTTACCAAGGGAATTGCTTTTACTCCACTATGACAGAGCGGTGACAGGGTAGAACCACACCTTGAACAAGAGGAAAAGGTGGTGGCATCACCTACTGTCAAGAGACTATAGGTGTTACTCAAGAAGGTAACGCTCCTTGACTTAATGGAAGAAGCGATGTTGGATTTTGATATGCAGGATTGAAGTCTGGGCCAGTATTTTCACTTCACAACTTGAAATTTAGGGAAAGTATCGATGTTTGGGACCTCATCACATGATGATGATGAGATTTATGTGTAATAGAATTCCCCCCCAAGCATGAGGCTAAAGGGATACAATAGGCGAGATCTTTGAAAGAGAAAGTTATCACTTCGAGAAAAGACTTAGCTTGATCAAAGATCATCATCAACCAGGCATCTACAATACATCAATACTTTTGACTCATGATCAAATGTGTCCCCATCATGGCTCCAGATCAATACAAGGCAGATCCATGAGAGAGATTAACAAAACATGGCTACTAGAATATAGCGTAGATCCATGTGATAGAGGACTCAAACTTGGGACATAGCTACTAGACATACATTGTAGATATATTTCAAATGAACACAAATTCAAGCACAACCATGACCATACAAATGTGGATCCATGGTGGGACTCATACCATATACTTCATCGCAACCTAGGGGAAAGCTATGAGTGCTTTTAACATATACAAAGGGTCTTTGTCTCGTCTTCCACAAAGTACGATTATATCCATGTGATTACAATGATTCGAAGTCAAACATGGTAGAAACCACTTGATTACTGGTCAATGATGTGAACCATTAACAAGTGTGAGGGAAATCACCATTGATTTCAATGATTCCCAAGGCACCCTAGTACAATCTCCTAAGTGTGAATAGATGATTTGATGTCAAACACTCAGTCAAGTCTATCGATCAAAGGTCAATGATGTGAACATATGTCAAGAGTGAGAAAATATGTCATTAAGGCATACAGATCTGAAGTTACTAAACTTGTTTCTAAGACTAATTCCTGGATGACGAGCTGACGTCGACATGAATAATCTCATCGAAGGAGGGCCATGATGAATCCCACATCGACGACATGAAACTCGACACAAAGTTCTAGAATGTTGTAGATGATGTAACCATAGGACTGACTCAAAAGGTATTGACACAAAAGGCTGCTTTGATTATAGAGGTAAACTTTCAACTTCCCTTTGAACATCGGGCAACATGACAAAATACTTGGCAGCATTGACTGGACGAGGCGGAACACAATGCGACAATGGACAATGCATTCTTTGAAAGACTCAAAGGAGTGAAATGACTCATTAAATTAGATCAACTCAGAGACAAGTTGATTACCCAATTGACTGAATGAAATGCAGACAAGTGCCATGTTCAAAGGTGACTACAAACTACCATTTTATTTGCAAAATGTATTGATTCCCTTCCCTTAATTTCCCCATCATGTTTGATGAGTTCCTCTTTTTGTTTTAACTAGTTCAAAGAGGGTAACAAACACTCGTTGTAGCTCATATGAAGACAAGTCCATTCTCATATGTTTTACGAACCTGAGAAATGATGGGTTCGTTCCTGAAAAAATGGTCTCTCAGTGTTTAGTTTAATGAGTCCATTAAAATTTAACTTGGTATAGTTCATGTTTATAGAGTCTGAACGAAGACAGAAGAAGACTCCAAAGGGTCCTTTTTCGTGAATAGTCAATCCGAACAGGGGTATTTCTTGTTTTTTTAGGTATTTTAGGTATTTCTTGTTTTTTTAGGTATTTCAAGTATTTCTTGTTTTTTAGGTATTTCACATTTTTTCAGGTATTTCTTGTTTTTGGGGTAGTGGGGTCCGTCAAAAGTATGGCAAGTGGGTACTCGTTGGATGCGAAATTTAATTCCACATCCAACAAGCTCTCTCGATCGAAATTTGAGTAAAAACACGAGGAGATATGTCGAAAATACTAACAAAAAAATAGTTTTTTTTATGATACCTATCCCCAAATTTATATTAAAAAAGTGTTTAAGACCTATACGGTATTTCAAATTTAAAGCAATTTCATTGGCTAACACATGATGACATGGAATTTGAATTATAGTTAAAAGGCCCATTTTGAGTTGAAATTTCCTCTAATGCATCTAAGCGGTTCACAAACTTGTTTTTCTCAGTCGGGTGACAGGGTTTAGTCTCCCTTCCCATTGTCATCCTGAACAGGCCCTTGTTGTGCAAAGAAACCTGCATGTTTGCCCTCTAATCAACATAGTTGAAGGGTGTTAGCATCTAAGGTGAGAGATATTGAGAATCCATCAATTCTCCTTCTGATCAGATAATATATTCAATCAAGCTACGTAGCACCTGTAAGAATTCACTGCAAAAACAAAACCAATTTGCACTATGTCAGAATCAAGCCTTCCCTGTCAACATGTACACTTTCTCAGGGTCCATCATGTCTACACCACCACTCTAAATGAATTCAGAGGAAGTAAGGCACTCTTTGCGGGAATTCTATGGAAACCCAGCTGCTTCTGGTGTACAATGGAGTGTATACAGACTTCAAGATTTCCCGAGGAGGCTCTGATACCATATTAGAATTATTGTGCCATTAGATATTTAGGAAATGAGTGCAAATAGATTGAATTATTATGCAGTGTAAAGGAATGAAAAATATACACCGAACAAAACAAATCTCTCAGGAAATAGACAAGTATTGCTCAGTATAATTACAGTACAAACTTCATTAATCCTAGCAGTATCCAAGAGTGTTACAAATAATGGAATTCGAATCATGTGGATAGGATTCAAATCCACCAACTCAGAAATACTACATGGATAGCTAGAAGTGTCTATATCACTATCGGAGCTAACTAGCTAAGCTCTGGTTGTCTAATTCAGTCTCTCAATTAGAAACAACTAGTTAAATTAGTCTAACTTAGGTGGTAGGTGAGAATAGTCGCCTATCCACATGGAACCATGCAATACTAGTGCTAATTGAATTGGAGGAAATCTAACAGAATGTAATTGAAGCATAGCTAAGCTTGACTAGTTACCAACTACCAACAACTGAAGGAGGTTGGTGCCAACACTCCTAGTGGATCCTAAATTGTAGGGATTGGTCTAGGAGGGGCATAAACTGATGCATGGATGTGCAATCGGTTGCAATTAGCCTCAATATGTTTTCCCCACACTCTGGTGATTGGTACATGTGGACCCAGTAATAACTATTTGACTCCTAATTTAGGCAAATATAATCTAATAGACCAGTTTGGACAAGGGAGGATTATAAATCCTAACTTAATGTTTCCCAGCCGTTGATCTCTTATAAAGTGCGGAACTTCATATTATTTTCCTTATTGCTTATCTCCCATGCATGTTCACCTCGTGATCTCTTTCCCTATCTCGATCCATCTTTTCTCCTTTAATATGGATCGTCCAATCTCTGTCAAATGAATTGAATGTACTCTCTGCAATCTTACGTTGATTGATTAGAAGATCGATCAATCAACTTGATATACCTTCTTCTGGACTTGCTATTCTTTGTTGGACCTGTCCATAGCTTCTATAGCTTAATCCTTCACGCAAATCTGCAAATTTGTTCATCCAAGGCACCGATCCAAGGGTTTACACAACAAACACATTATTTACACAAGCAACCATACACAGGGATTGCTTAGATGTATTCTGTAACCTCAAAAGCCCTAATTTACAGAATACAGTACACAAAGATCTATGAACCATTAACAAATATCATCAATCACTCAATTCATATATTCATACATTCAGGAAGAACTGCACTTACACATAGATATGCCAAAATAGGCTTTCCTTTACTCAATATAAGGAATCCGTACATTCACATTGACCTAGAATCTACGTTATGATCTTCATAGACCTGATACAACTCCAATGAGTGTCCTTGGCTTCTCATTATTTGACCACCTCTTATCCATATTTACATTGTTTGGATACCCCTTAGCCAGATTTAAATTGTTTGGCTGCCCCTTAGCCAGATTTACATTGTTTGTCTACCCCTTATTGCCTCAAAGGATCACATACATATATACAATTGGATTCATGAACCAATTCTGGTTTATATCCTCAATACACTCAAACACACTCCTAATTAATAGTAACTGAAACCTAATTTTATCAACATAATCAACCCTATCTCAATGAATCGCTCATGAGAGCCTTGACCCTTATCGAATGCTACCATTTGATATGGGATTAGTTACATGACTCATTTACACGACTCATTACTCACCTAGTGACTCATCACCTATCTAGAAGAACACTTGTCAATCAAGCATATTTACATTATTACATTTAAAGAACCATTCATTCATAAAATGAAGATCTCTTTTAGGTCTGGTCTAAACATTGGAATTGTACTTGGATGGATAGCAGGATGCTCATGCATCAGAATTCCCAGGAAGAAAGAAATATGACCTTGTTGTCGTAATATTCAATCTTCAATATTCCAAGATCCCAAACTTTGTTCTGCAACTAGTCATTCATCTCATCATGTGGATTTGTCTTTGTCATCTTCAGTTCTCCTGGTTTCCATACTTTTTGCTGCAGTTCCCCACTCGCTTTGCTTCTGTAATCTTCTTCTGTCATGTGTCTCCTATTGTTGTTTTTTTTATTTGCTCTACTGATGAAAATTTTCATTGCATCAATTTTGATCCCAACAAAACAAAACTCACCAACAAAATCTATAGTGACAGGACTATTGGAAAACCTTCCACTTGATCCTCCTGCTGGATAATCCCCATATGGAGGTGAAGAGGCTTTGAATAGTGTAGATAGTTTATTGTTGTTTCATGTGTCGATCAAAGAGTCTCCAAATACAAACAACGCGAGCATTATAGTTTCGACCAGTTGTACCATACTCAAAACCATACTCATTGCAGCCAAGCCAAAAATGTGAAATCTCCAACCCATTTTCATTTTGTTGTTGCAATATACACAAAAGATAGAACAATACAATGGTTGCTACTGATTTCCACGTTCTATTGCACTTGCGGTTTGCATAAAATGCATTGTAACTTATATAAAGACAGGAAACCATGAGGTCAAACAAAGCATTTAAGGCTTACTGACCCAGTCGAGATTGTAAAAAAATATATACATTTTCTCTAAACTGTAATATTTAATGAAGAATATGACACAGGCATGAATCGTTCACTCACCGAATTCATGCCTAGAGTGTGGTATCCTCCAGTTCTAAATTCAATCAATGATAAATATATAGTTGTGAGTGGATCACCATCAATATGCCCCTTTTTTTATTTCTTCTGTCATGTGTCTCCTATTGTTGTTTTGTTTATTTGCTCTGCTGATGAAAAATTTCATTGCACCAATTTTGCTCCCAACCAAAAAGAACTCACCAACAAAATCTATAGTGACAGGACCGTTGGAAAACCTTCCACCTGATCCTCCTCCTGGATAATCCCCATATGGAGGTGAAGAGGCTTTGACTAGTGTAGATAGATTATTGTTATTTCCTATGTCGAGCAAAGAGTTTCCAAATACAAACAACGCGAGCACTATACTTTCGACTAGTTATACCATACTCATTACAGCCAAGCCTAAAATGTAAAATCTCCAACCCATTTTCATTTTGTTGCTGCAATATACAAAGAAGCTAGAACAATACAATGGTTGCTACACTGCTTGTTCCACCATGCGGACACTGCTTGTTCCTCTGCAATGTAAATCACAACTACAGAACAAAAAGACACAACAACATATCCTTTCCTTGAATAATCAAATCAACTAACATGAAAGACAATATACCTCAACCTTGGATCCGCTTGTCTTCTTTCCAAAAGTCCTTGCAATAGTTCGATATCTGCAGAATGGATCACAAGAGAAACGAAAGGGATGAGCGCATCATGATAAATTGACTATTCATATTGGAGATTGAGGAATCCAATAATATCTAATTACAATCAATACAATCAAATATAGGAAAGGGAAATGTCTTTGTATTACTATATGGATGAGAAAGAAGTACAAAAAAAAGCATTGATGTTGATGGCTTAGATCTCAACAAGAATGTCTACAATCTCCTATGAATATGAAGACCTCTCCAACCACAAGATAACTCTACATTGTCCCTGATTCAGACTTTAAACTAGCATCATAATGATGCTTTTTTTGGCCTCCCTCACTCTCCTCATGAAGGCTTCCTTTATAGGCCTCGCACACAAGAGATGACTTGGAAAAAGGATAGGATGAGATCCTTATAGATGAGGAATGTGAATGCCACCTCTCCCAAGCATATAGGAACTAACCCCAGGACTGACTCAGACATGACTTACTCTTAAGGACACGCGAAGTTACTGATGAGTTATTTTTGCTGGGAGAGACATCCTTTGAACAATTTGACGACATGACACATGACTTGGTAGCATTGACTTAACGAGAATAGAACCAGGAGTAATGCAAGGAATACGACAAAGAATTCTTTAAATTGACTCAAAGGAGTCAGGTGACTCACGGAAGTGGATCGACTCAGAGACAAGTTGAAAACCCAACAGTTCAGATATGAAAATGCAGATAGGTGCCATGTTCAAAGGTGGACTATAGATTAATGCCATATAAACAAATGAAAATCATTCCCCTTTCCTTTAATTTCTCCACCTCGAAAGATGAGTGCCCCATTTCATTTTTACGAGTCCAAAGAGGGTATCAAACACTCGTTAAAGCTCATCAAATGCCGAGTTCATTCTCATATTTTTCACGAACCTGAGAAAGGAGGGGTTCGTTCCCAAAATAAGGCCTTTCATCGTTTTGTTTTACGAGTCTGATGAATTCAAACTCATTTGTCGTTTCATGTTTAGAGAGTATGAAATGACTAAGAAAACTCCAAAAGGTCCTTTTTCGTAAATAAGGCCAGTCGGTCCGAAAAAGAGATAACCTACCCCCGACTAGTCAACCGTTCTGATTCTTTTACAACCGTGAACGCAACAAGTTCGCTTGGCAATCTTTTTGTGTTTTGAGGATACTGAAAAGAGCTTAAATATAACTCCCGAACTAGGTTCCCTTTTCATAATCCACTTTTAATGAGTCTGAAAAAGCGAAAAAGTATACTCGACACCTTTCTACTGGAATTTTAATGAGCATGTAAAAAGTGTAAAACGACACTCAGTACTTTTTCAGTTTTGCTCTAAGCTCGAAAAAGACATAAATAGCTTATATCGTAACCAAGACCCAAAATTTACCTGAAAAAACTCAAAAAGCACCATTAAAAGCCGTTTTTTCAAAACTATAGAAAATAAAAAATAAAAACCCACTTTTAATAAAATAATTTGGGTTTCAAAATTAAATAAATTATAATGCATTTTTGGAAACTCCAAATATTCTATAAATAGAAAGGGTAGGTAAGTTATTTTTACCATTGGTGAGTTTTGGAAGTTGGATTTGATAGTAAGAGTTCCCTTCGGTGATTTTCCAAGGGTGCTTCACTCCATTGTTTCTCCATTCTCCTTAGAAGAGGTAAGCATTTGTTTCTTTCCCCTTCCATGCTCAACAAATGTCTTTTCGCTTGTTTTCCATTGTTTAAATCCATGTTCCTAAAATGTTTTTCACAGTTTAAAAGCAAGGTAGAAGATAAATTTATCATTTGAAATGGTAGGGTGGGGAATTAACCATCCCAATAGGAGTTTTTTGATCGTGGTAGAGGGTAAATTTTTTCTTCCTCATAGGGTTTTTGGCCGTTGGGCAGAGCTCTCGACGGTGCTCTGTCCATAGCATACAGATGCCCGACGCTCTGCGAGCCACAGGAAGCAGCACTGCGGTGCTCTGTGGGAAAAAGGGAGCAGCGCCGCTGCAGGGGAAAATAAAATAAAAACAAAAACCCTAAATCACCCAAAAAATAATTTTTTCGTATTTTTCTTCTTGCTTTGCAATTTATCATTTTATTTTCTTTTCTCCCTTTTAGCCATGGCATGTGTTCTAACTACGAAATTTGCATGTTACAAGTACATCATGGTAATTTGGAAGGAAAGGGAACATGAAGTCCCAGACACCCAGGCTGCTAATGATCCAGCCACTATTGAGGCTCTACGGAATTGTGAGCTTCTAAAGTATTTTTGGATACCTGGAATTAAAGCACATGTCCAATTGCTAGAGTAGATATGTGGGATCCCGACCAAGAGAATTTTGTGGTGGGAGTCCATATCCTACCTATAGAGGTTGAGGATATTTATTTTCTAACCGGTTTATCTATGAGGGGAAGCCTAGTAGTTCTATCTAGAGCACGAGGAGGGGAAGGCTCCTTGGATGATATTATTGATCAGCATTGCTCACTAGGTATACAGTCCCAATCGAGGAAGCTACAGATCAAGTCTCTAGTAGATCTTCCCTTGAGGACAGTGGTGTATACTATCGACAAGGTGGTTGGAACTAGGGCTTCCCACCTTACCAGCAGATCACATATGCTACATGCTTTGCAGTGCATGGAGCCCATTATCTTCAATTGGTGTGAAAGCATGCTAGTGTGTCTGAAGAACCAATTAGACAAGTGCAAAAGAGGAATGCTGAAGCAATTTGGTTATGGAGCAGTGATAGTGTCCTTTATCTTACAGCGGGTACCTCACATGAGACCACAGGTGACCATTACTAGGCTTGAGCCTGAGGATCCAAGGATGCTTGCATGGGTTATAGACATGCCTCGCCTTGGAGGTGGAGGGCCCAAAGTTAGCTATGGGTCAGGCTTCTTTCGCTGGTTGAGAAACCTGTTACTTATGGTGGAAGATTATGCCTTTGAAGGGGTAGACTTCCGTGATGACCCAGAGCTGGCTCTACCCGAGGGAGAAGTATGGGATGACTGAGGTAAGAAAATACATTAACCACTTGTGTGTGTTTTTTTATTAAATTTTTGTATTTATTTCATTTTTATTTTGTAGTACTAAGATAAGAATGTTTTCATGCAGACATTGGATCTGTTCGTCCAACATGGATGTCGCCTATTTCTAGGCGAGTAGGTACCAGGGATATGATGCTATACCGCTCCAAAATTGATGAAGAGCTCTAAGATCTCGAAGAGAACCTACCAGAACTTGACTGTGGGCATCCCTAACATGACTACTGATGATGTACCTAGGCTTTATCAGCGCCATACCGTAGGTGTCTCTAGACCGTTCTCTAGGCTACTCCGCAGAGTGGCCCAAGCCATTACATGCTACCATGAGCATCACGAGGATTAGTCTGCCTTGATTTTCACTTTTTGTATATGTATTACTAAAAGCTTTGAAGCTTCATATTTTTCCCTATGTATATGTATTATGAACTTTTTATTGTCTTGAATGGAAACTGAAAGATAGAGATGCTTCAACCCAAATTTTGTATCTCGATGCTACAACTTTTTCTATATGACAAACTTTTATATTTACAGCTGTGTGTGTGGGAAAATGTGATGTGTGAAATGATTTGTCTAATTATGAATTTACATGTATTTTTATGTTTCAAATGGACTTTTAAATATGAGCAATATGCCAATCTAAGACATAGTTAGCTAAGGAATCTACCACAACATTTAGATGTTTTGGAATGTGTCGATAGGTAACTTGCTCAAAATACCTCTTTAGCAACCTAACTCTTCGGAAAGTACGAAGAAGTAGGGGATTTCGAATGGTGTAGAATCGATTAAGCTGTTGGATAACAAGTTCAGAGTTTAGGTAAACCCTAATTTACCTTACATCATAAGCTAGGGCTTCCGTCAACAATCCGATCATGGCTCGATATTCTGCCAGATTGTTGGTGGAGGGACCTAAAAGAATACCCCCTGAACTCACCATCTCACTTGTAGGAGAGTACAGTACCCAGGCTGCTGATGCAAGGTTAAGTGTATATCGATTAGCACCATCAGCAAAACCAATGAAGGAAGTCATATGTCCATCAGACAAAAGACATGCATAAGTAGCGTTTTATGAAAAACACATTTTAAATCACACAAAAGACACACCTCTCAAAGATTAAGACACATAACAAACTATAAACAATATTTACAAAGAACCTATGCTAGATGACCTAGGCATAGTATCTTTTGAGGTAGATCCCATTTAGGGGCTCTCCCAAAGGTATCCCGTCATAATCAACTAGTTCATATGCCCCTTTCTCTAAAACGTGACTAATAATACAGGGCCCATGCCACATAGACTCAAATTTGCCTGCCCCCAGCTTGTCATGCTTCTGGTCATAGGTCAAGATCAGATCTCCTTCATTGAAGGAACAGGGTTGAACAATCCTGTCATATTGAACTTTCATTCGTCATTTATGTGCCTCATTAGCTAAGGAAACATCGCGTCAAGTTTCATCAATTTTGTTTAGATATAGGAATCTTTCTTCGTCTATAGTGGTGTTGGGTAATAGTTCCACAACAAGTTTAAAAGAAGGAATTTCAGACTCTATCGGGATAGTAGTTTCCAGCCTGTATACTAATTGGAAAGGTGTAAAACCGGTGGAAGTTTTGATAGTAGTCCTGTAGGCCTAGAGTGCAGAGAAAAGCTGCAAATTCCAATTTGACTTGGCTTGCCCTACCATCCCCTGAAGCATTGTTTTTAATAATTTGTTTATAGCCTCAACCTGGCCATTGGCATGAGGATAGTATGGTGTAGAGTTATCGTGACGAAACCCTAATTTTACGCTGATCTCTTCTATCATTTTGTTTTGAAAATGTGATCCATGATCAATCATGATGGCCCTAGGAATCCCGAATCTCACAATGATATGGTTGAATAAGAATAGTGTAGCAGTCTTACAGTCTTTGGTATATGTGGGCATTGCCTCAACCCATTTTGTAAAATAGTCCATAGCCACAATAATGTATCCATGCCCCTCGGCTGAGGTAGGTTTACAGTGCATGAAGTCTATGTCCCATTTTGCAAAGGGGCCAACTGCTACAACAGGATGGAGCAGAGCTGGATGTGTGTGTTTCTTCAAAGTGAACATTTGACATGGTGGGAATTTCTTGATTGTTTCAATGCAATCTTTGAAAATAGAAGGCCAGAATTACCCAGCACACAAGATTTTCTCAGTAGTACCCAACCTAGATAGATGACCACCACAAGCTCCTACATGGCAATCATTTAAGACGATCTCAGCCTCCTCATGTGTAAGGAAACGTCGTAATATGGAGTCACAGCGGTGTAGGGTATCATTCAAGATAAGATAACTTTTTGGCCTGGTGACGAACGCGATGACGTTCTTCTCGAGAAGCAGTGGGCTGGTATCGTAAGGTCTAGAGATACAAAATGATATCTCCGTATCATGGATCAGTCGTACTAATGAGAAACAATGATTCATCGGGCAATGAATTAAAGGGCTCTGTAGTCTTAGTAGTACGGGGAAGGTCACATATAAGCTTTGTAAAGATGAGAGACTTCTTAGAAGTGATTTTAGTGAATTCTAACTCAAATTCCTGGAGAATCACAATCCAATGTGAGTATTTTCCCCCAAGCACTTGCCGTGTAAGAACGTAGTACATGGAGTTAGAATCCATGTAAATAGTGGTGGTGCAGAGCAAGATATAATGATGACACTTCTGGACCGTGATGACCGTGGCTAGATCGAGTTTCTCCACATGTGAGTATCAAGTTTCAGATTTTAGAAGACTCTTACTTGCGTAATAAATCACATGTTCCTATTTGTGTTCATCTGTTTGAACAAGGACCACGCTTATGGTAGACAAGGATGTAGCCACATACAAGGAATAGTCCTTAGCATAATTAGGTGGTTGCAACACTAGTGCATGGGTAAGTGCATGTTTGAGATTATCAAACGCGTGTTGCGCGAAATCATCCTAGACAAAAGGGGTATCTTTTTTTAGCAACCTCATGAAACCGTGTGTCCTTTCTGCATAATTACAGATGAAATGATGTAGAAATTTTTCCTTCCCTTGAAAACGTTGGAGTTCAGTTATGTTTGTGGGAGCAGGTAGGGCTAAGATAGCTTCAATTTTCAAGGGATCTACATGGATTCCATCTTTGGAAACAATAAAGCCAAGAAGCCAGCCAACTTCTACACAAAAAACACATTTATGGGGATTGAGACGAATATTAAAATGACGACATCGAAGAAAAATAGATCTCAGATGATCGACATGGATATCACGCTGCCTCAAATGGGTAGGCAGGTCGTCGAGATAAGGCTCCACAATATGTTTAATGTCATGAAAAGCATAGGACATTGCATATTGGAATGTTGTGCCAGCATTCTTTAAACTGAAAGGCAGCTTGCGATAAGAAAAAGTCCCCCAAGGGAAAATAAATGTCGTCTTGTGCTGATCTGACGGGAGAATCTCAATCTGATTATAGCTGGAGAAGCCATCCATAAAGGAAAAAATAACGCTTCCGGCGCAGTTGTCGATTATTTGATCGATATAGGGAGTGGGAAAGTTGTCTTTTGGACAAGCTCAATTCAAATCCCTAAAATCAATACAAACCCTGATAGTTCCCTGTTTTTTGTTCACAGGGACCATGTTGGACACCCATTTAGTTAATGGTACGGGGTAAATGAAACCAGCCTTCAGAAGTTTCTCAACTTCTTCTTTAATAGCAGCTGCTTTTTTTGGATGGACATGTCGTAGTTTCTGACGGACTGGATTGGCATCAGGATAAGTTTTTATCTCATGGACAACAATAGAGGGATCAATCCCTGACATTTCTTCATATGTCCATGCGAAGAAATATCAAAACTCCTTGAAAAGGGCCGTGTATGTTTGAACCTCTTCAGATGAAGAGTTCTGTCCTATGAAAATGTTCTTGGAAAAACCTGGTTTCACTGATATGTCTACATGCATAGTTTTTGTAATTTTACACAAGTTTCTTTCAGAATCAACACTACGAGTGAGGATTGATGACTGAGGATTGAGGACTATATCAAATGAAACCGTGGAGGTGAAGTGGTCTTCTACCATATGGAAAGGGGGAAGGAAAGAAGATCGGTGATGATAAACTTCCCAAGGCATCTCTTCTAATGACCTAACTTCCATAATAGATTCGTCTATAGGAAGTGTGTGTGAAAGATAATCTAGAGATGGGGGGAGGTTTCAAGCTAGTATGGCATGTGATAACGGTCTGAGGCCACCAACAAATGGTCATTGATGGGGGGATCACTGGTAGCTTGGATTGCATTGTAAATTCCTTCGAAAGGGGAAAAGGATGATGATTCATCAGCAATTTATTTTCCTTTGTCTGCATGAGAGGTAGAAATCATGTTAATAGATGCAGTTTGCGAAGCAGGAGGAGGATCAGATGAGGGAAAGACTCCCATTAGTGAAGAGTCTTTGATAAGGCCTACTCCAATGTCCTTATATTGTGGGGTATTTAGGAGTGGAACACTATTTGCATAATTTGTAATGGCACTAGGCATGATGAAATATAACTGATCAACAGTAACAATCTTTCCTTGGAATGGGAACTGGACGATCCAAAAAATGGTCGATGCTACAGCTTGCATAGCATAAAACCAGTTATGACCTAGGAGTAAGTTGTAATCTAAAGGAGCGTCGACGACTTCAATGTGAATGGAGACTGACTTGCTCCCCGGTTCAACATGTATAGCAGGTAGTAATCCATAGGGTTGAAAGTCGCGACCATCAAATGCCTTAAGGGTGGTAGGTGAACTGTTTATTTCCAGAGAACCAATGGCTCTCCAGCAAGATGAAGATATAATTGATGTAGAGGCACCTTCATCCAAAATGGTACGATGGATAGTCTTTCCAGCAATCTTGGTGGCGATCTGGAAAGCTAACTGATGTGAGAGTCTCGTCTTGAAATCATCTAGTTTGAAAGTGATGATATTACTATTCTCGGGATCCATGGCTCCAAGGGAAGTAAGAAAAATTTTACGTTGAGTTGGGCAAGTTTGAAGTACCTCTAAAGCTGACATAGTGCAGGGTGCTTGGACCAAATCTTCGACAATATTATAATATTGGGAGGCACGAGTGTTAGGATTGATTATGGAATTACGTAGAGTACCCTTGGCTGGACGGAAAATTGCATTTGGAATAGGCTTTTCAATGTGAATACCATTATTAGGAGGAGATGTGGAAACTGAGGGTTTTTCAGATGGAACATCATCAGATTTCTTCTTTGGAGGAGGGTCGTAACTTTGTGATCTTGTGTTTAAATTAACCATTTCCCTAAACATCATGCGAACTTCATCAGTGGACGAAGAACTTTTGTTCAAGGACTTATGGTCAATTAACTGCTATTGGGAAGGGAAAGGATCTTTCAAAACTGCTGGGGTGGTTGAAGTTTTCAAAAACTTACTGACTTCCTCACGGCGAGGACATTCTTTTGTAAAATGGTCACCTCCGCATATTAAACAAGGGTATTTTACCTTTTGCTTACCTTTTGAATCAGCATCTGAGTTCTATGTTTTGTTTCCTTCCTGTTGATTATTAGGTTTTTTAGATTTATTTTTTCCTTTCTTCTTTCCACCTAAAGATTCCTTTGATTGGATCGCGTTTACTTCAGCGGAAGCAACAAGAGAGGGTGAGGGTTTGGTATATGGTGTTGGTATATTTGAAGGAGTGGCGGTTTGATTTTGTTTCTTAGAAGATTTGGCCGTCGTTTTCGTTTGAACCGAACGAAGTATGCCGTCAGCAGATGGTTCAGTTGCAGGTCTTGATGGAACTGTTGTAGGTCGAGGAGAATAAGATCATACAGAGTACCTGACTGGGAATAGACCAAGTCTAGGTACTCAGCACGTCTAATAGCTTGCTCCTCAGTAACAACGCCGCCCATGGAAACATCTCTAGCAATAGGTGGAAGCAAAGACTTTGTAAACCAATCGACGAGCAACTGATCAGGAATAGGGGCCTTAATTAACCTTCGTCTTCTTCACCATTCATGGATATGATCGGAGATGTGAGTTGATGTGGTATATCGAAGTGAGGTTAGAAGGTTTGTACCTGTTTCATATCAGATTGGCAATTGAAAGTGAGTTAAAAATGCAATTGCTAACGCATTGAAGTCCCAAAAAGAGTGCTGTGGTAACTCGATGTACCACTTTGTGGCAATACCAGTGAGAGTTCTTTGAAAAAGCTGTAGACAGATTGAGCTGTCCATCAAAGAATTGGATGAACACCATAAGTGAAATGTCATCACATGGTTTTTTGGATCTTCACCGAGTTTACCATCAAACTTGGGTATATTAGAAGGCAACTTTATAGGAATGGCAGGCCAAAAGGGGTCATGATGGATTGGGTCATTTATCAATCTTGACAAGTCTGGCAGATATAAAGTAGCTAGAAATGGTAGTTGTTGATTTGGTTGCGGATACTGGTAGTACTGGTATGGCATTTGCTAGCAAGTAGGACCATATGCAGATTGATAGATGGGTATGGATGATTCCCCTGAATCTTGTTGAAAAGGTTGTTGATTTCCAGAATTTCCATGAGGAGGTGGGCCACCTGAGGGAGGGGGTCCTCCAGAAGGTGGTGGTGGTGGTGCCCCTCCAGGAGGAGGTGGTGGTGGTCCTCCACCTCCAGGCGGTGGTGGTGGGCCTCCTGGTGGTGGTCCTCCAAATGGCCCCCCAGGTCAACCAGGACCTCCAGGTCCTCCGGGTTCTCCAGGTCCTCGCGGTGGTCCGCCAGGTGGTGGTCCACCATATCCTCCAGCAGTATTAACAAAAGCTCCTCCATATGACATGACATTGGACCTATTGGGTTGTCCTCAAGGTACAAAAGCATTCCTAGGGTAGGGCATTCTAGGATAAATAGCCGCTAGTAGTGGTTTTTGATACATTTGATTAACCGTAGGTGGCTGAGTTCCTGGATAAGTATATCCCCAAGAAGTTGGATTATTGACAGGTTGCGCCCCTAAGGGTTGGCCTAAACTAGATAGGGGGAAAAACATTGGTATTGGTAAGAGGTATAACTACTACAGGTTGTGCTACAACTGAAACTTGTCCTGAACTAGAGATAATTCCACTAACAGATGATGTAACTCGCGCTAGGGGTTGCCCCCCGTCATTGGAATTTGTTGACATTACTTGATTTGTGGATTGCCTCCCAACCATGACTGGTATGGAAGGCATAGTAACGGGGCCAGGATGTGGAACTGTAGGATTATCATTTGGACTTGGATTACCTTGAAATGGAACTTCTTCAATAGGACCTAACACTTGAGCTAGTGAATGATATCCTTCAGGCCATGGGTCTGATAGATGAGGTAAGTGAGCTGAAATAGCTTCATGACGAGACACGGGTGGAGGAATGATTCTTGATACTCTCTTTGAAAAGTTACGAGCTCAATCGAGAGATGCATTAATTCTTCTCTGTTTCTCCTCTCCTAAAGGAGGATTCCCTGGTGAAGGTCTAATAACCCCGAATTCAGCAATAGCTTGGCCCATAGAAGTCCTCCGAAAAGGAGAATCCAGGCCATAATCTAGTGGAGTAGGACTATCGACATGGCCTTGCAACGACGAATGCAAAGAAGCATCAGCTGCAGGAGGCAGTTGAACCAAAGGATTTGTGAAAACAGTGAAATATTCTATGGTTTCACTAGCTAAGGTAGTTCCTATGGGAGCATTAGCAGAAGCTGGTTGTTACATGGTCACCCCTTCTTGTCCTTCCACGATAGGAGGAGAGTCAGGAGGTAAACCCTGCAATCTACGAGATTGACATCTCACAAGTTTCTCAGCCATGGTGGTGGCCAAAGTCACCTAATGTAGGTCAAAAAAGGAGAAAAACACACAAACAAAACCTATGCAGAGCTAAAGGTCACAAGCAGACTTAAGTGATAGGACAGGTTCAGAATAGCCGGTCTCTCACAAGGATTGTCAAGTCGGTACAACTTGCGATATACCTCAGGGGTACGTGCGCAGTAATCTCCCCGAATGTTGTTTTTGGTGTATTGCTCCCCACAAGACGGCCAAAGGGTTTTTCTCAGATGGTCAGGGTATCCTAGTGGGGTCTCTCGATATATGTAAGGTACGTGGGAGCTAAAATCAGTAGTAGTGTTTTCTAATGCACAACCGTTCACAAGGGGCCTTTCGATATACAATTGAGTATGTGAAGTACCTTTCTATATACATCAAGGGTACGTGAAAGTCCGTTTGATATACCGACGGTATGTGGAAGAACCGCGCGAGTCTTGGGATGTAGTGCGGACAAATAACGACATCTCCTATGTTTTACGATGCCCGAAAACATCACTAACCTATCACTCAAATTTCTATATAGTTTTTAGACCTAAATTTTCCGTTAATTTTATTTGGACGATTAGGTGAATGTTTGTGAAGTGTTGTCTCCAATAATGCAAATTAATCTAAATGAAAATGCACTTTTTGACTTTGACGAGAACTAACTAGGATAAGGAAGAAACCTTTTTCTTTTCTTTTCAACAATATGCCAAAAGAAAGTTGTTTGTAATTAAAACTAGATCCAATAAAGAATGCAAAGGAAGTCCTTCCAAACACAAAAACTCTTCCAAACAAACACTCTAAAGTTTCTAAAAATGCAAGAAAGAAAACTAAGTCTCTAACATGCATGCAAAACTAACTTCTACTACCATGTCAAAAATACCTATTTTTTTGAATCACACATGCAAAATGGAAATTTTCACAAGCATAAACAAGAGAAAAATGAAATGATTCTTTTTGTATTTTTCTAGAAAATATGAGGCATACAAAGCAGTCTTTAAAAAAAAAAAAAAACTAATCTTCTAGGAAGAGGCTATAGGNCTTTACTAAAAAACCAAAAATGAACTATGTTTCCACTTTGGTTTATGACAATGAAGTAGATAAAAATTTTGGATCTGAGCTCAAATAGAGAATTAGACTCACAAAAGCAGTAAATCAGACAACAAGAAAGCAAGCAAACCACACTGAAAAACTTCAGAGAACAGGAAAGTTTACAAATTTTGAACAAACAATTTCTTAAACAAGCAATTTGAAGGCATACCTCGGCGCACTGAGGAGCACTACACCAAGGAGTCCTAGGGTGGATTGATGCTTCTAGAATTCTGCACACAGGCGTCGTCAATGCTCTGTCAGTTGAAGGAGAAGGCGGTGTCAACGCTCTAAGCAAAACTAGAAAACACGCCCAGGGACGGACCAACGCTTTGTCAACCAAAGGGAAAGGCGTTGCTCGGATAGTGGACTGAAAGGCTAAGAGCTTGCAGGAGAAACCAAAAAAAACTGAGCTAGACTGAAAAGGGTAAAACTTCTCAGAACAGAGGCAAAGAATCAGAAACATAAGATAGACAGCTTACCGAAGTTTGTAGATCTGACTGGATCTGCACCAGATCTGACTATATCTTCCCCAGATCTGACTGGATTTAGTAATTCCCTAGTGGAGTCGCCAATTTTGTTATCAGGAATTCTCAATCAGTGCGGACACTGCTTGTTCCTCTGCAATGTAAGTCACAACTACAGAACAAAAAGACATGACAACATATCCTTTCCTTGAATAATCAAATCAACTAACATGAAAGACAATATACCTCAACCTTGGATTCGCTTGTCTTCTTTCCAAAAGTCCTTGCAATAGTTCGATATCTGCAAAATAGATCACAAGACAAACAAAAGGGATGAGAGCATCATGATAAATTAACTATTCATATTGGTGATCAAGGAATCCAATAATATCTAATTACAATCAATACAATCAAATATAGGAAAGGGGAATGTCTTTGTATTAATATATGGATGAGAAAGAAATACAACCAAAAATCCTTGATGTCGATGGTTTCGATCTCAACAAGAATGTCTACAATCTCCTATGACTATGAAGACCACTCCAACCACAAGCTAACTCTACTTTTCCCTTGATTCAGACTTCAAACTAGCAGCATAAGGATGCTTTTTTCTAACCTCCCTCACTCTCCTCATGAAGGCTTCATTTATAGGCCTAGCACTCAAGAGATGACTTGGAAAACGGATAGGATGAGATCCCTATAGATGATGAAGGTGAATTCCACCTCTCCCAAGCATATAGGAACTAACCCCACAGAGGCTTCTGAATGGAAAATTTTAGAAGCTTCTTTTTTTCTCATTTTCTGACCACCAAAGCTCTTAGTAAAACTGGCAAAGGCACCGACCTAGGGTTTTTTCCAAAGAAAGGAGAAAACAACGCTTTTGGGTCAACTGCAATAGGCGCCGCCGACGCTCTATGTGAAAAACATGAAGGCGCCGTTCTTTCTAGGTTTGGGAAAAACAGTGACCAAGGTGACTCAAGCTAAGCTTTCTGGGAGGTTGAAAGGCAATGTGAAATTCTCATGAAGGATGATAAGCAATGTGAGATTTCTAGGTGCAACAAACCCATTTTCATTTTGTTGCTGCAATATACACAGAAGCTAGAACAATACAATGGTTCCTACTGCTTTCCACGTTCTATTGCACTTGTGGTTTGCATAAAATGCATTGTAACTTATATAAAGACAGGAAACCATGAGGTCAAACAAAGCATTTAAGGCTTACTGACCCAGTCAAGATTGTAAAAAAAAACATACATTTGCTCTAAACTATAGTATTTAATGAAGAAGATGACACATGAATGAATAGTTCACTCACCGACTTCATGCCTAGAGTGTGGTATCCTCCAGTTCTAAATTCAATCAATGATTAATATATAGTTGTGAGCGGATCAGCATCAATATGCCCCTTTTCTGATTTCTTCTGTCATGTGTCTCCTATTGTTGTTTTGTTTATTTTCTCTGCCGATGAAAATTTTCATTGCATCACTTTTGATCCCAACAAAACAAAACTCACCAACAGAATCTATAGTGACAGGACCGTTGGAAAACCTTCCATATGATCCTCCTGCTGGATAATCCCCATATGGAGGTGATGAGGCTTTGACTAGTGTAGATAGGTTATTGTTATTTCCTGTGTCAAGCAAAGAGTCTCCAAATACAAACAACGCGAGCACTATACTTTCGACTAGTTGTACCATACTCATTACAACCAAGCCTAAAATGTAAAATCTCCAACCCATTTTCATTTTGTTGCTGCAATATACACAGAAGCTAGAAAAATACAATGGCTGCTACTGCTTTCCATGTTCTATTACACTCAGAATGTGGTTTGCATAAAATGCATTGTAACTTATATAAAGATAGGAAACCATGAGGTCAAACAAAGCATTTGAGGCTTACTGACCCAGTCGAGATTGTAAAAAAAGCATACATCTGATCTAAACTGTAATATTTAATGAAGAAGATGACACAGGCATGAATCGTTCACTCACCGACTTCATGCCTAGAGTGTGGTATCTTCCAATTCTAAATTCAATCAATGATTAATATATTGTTGTGAGTGGATCAGTATCAACATACCCCTTTTTTTATTTCTTCTGTCATGTGTCTCCTGTTGTTGTTTTCTTTATTTGCTTTGCTGATGAAAATTTTCATTGCATCAATTTTGATCCCAACAAAACAAAACTCACAAACAAAATCTATAATGTCAGGACTGTTGGAAAACCTTCCACCTGATCCCCCTGCTGGATAATCCCCATATGGAGGTGAAGAGGCTTTGACTAGTGTAGATAGGTTATTGTTATTTCCTATGTCGAGCAAAGAGTCTCCAAATACAAACAACGCGAGCACTATACTTTCGACCAACTATACCATACTCATTGCAGCCAAGCCTAAAACGTAAAATCTCCAACCCATTTTCATTTTGTTGTTGCAATATACACAGAAGCTAGAACAATACAATGGTTGCTAATGCTTTCCATGTTCTATTGCACTCAAAACACGGTTTGCATAAAATGCATTGTAACTTATATAAAGACATGAAACCATGAGGTCAAACAAAGCATTTAAGGCTTACTGACCCAGTCGAGATTGTAAAAAAAACATACATCTGCTCTAAACTGTAATATTTAATGAAGAAGATGACACAGGCATGAATCGTTCACTCACCGACTTCATGCCTAGAGTGTGGTATCCTCTAGTTCTAAATTCAATCAATGATTAGTATATAGTTGTGAGCGGATCAGCACCAATATGCCCCTTTTTTTATTTGGTTTTATTGAAATCCAGTTAATTAAAGAGTTAAAATGTGTTATTAATTTTATTTTCTTGAACTCTTAGTGCATTTCATTATTCAATTTATGAATTAGATTATCAAAATGATCAAAATTTAACTTATTAATTGTATGAAAGAAAAATTTAGAAAGGAAAATTTGATATGAATTCTATAAAATTTGTAGACATGATCAAAATTTCATCATTAACCAACTTTCCAATATCCATTTCTAAATCAATCCAAAATTCCACATGAATCGAAACTTCAATTTCAATTCCTTATGTGGTCAAATTTAATGGTTAGCTCTGCTATTTATTCGACACACTTGGTAATTTTGCTACATCACTATAAATCAGATTTAATAGAAAACGAGACGAATAAAAAACCAAAAAACTTAGGATTTAATAGAAAACAAGATGAATCAAAAACCAAAAAACTTACTTTTAATTTTATTAGTAATTAAAAAATTATAATTTTTATAATTATGATATTTTTTTTAAAAATTATTACTTCAGTGCAATATTGAGATTGCAGTATAGCAGTTTAATTTATTACTACAGTGCAATATTGAAATTGCAGTATAGCAGTTTAAAAGGGGTTGGATTTATTGATGAATAGCCTGGAGTTTTTCACTAATGGGCAATGTGCAAGTCCAAGGTTTTCTTTAAAGGTTGGTGTAACCTAGGTTTGGTGCAATCCTTGGGTGATTTTGATGGCTTCGATTCCTTTGGTTGTTTTTTAGACCACATGCCACTCCAAAAATTGCAGTGTGGCAATTAAACATGGAGTTGGCTATTTGTTATAAGTTTTGGACTTGTTGCGCTGCACTTGTACCCAATGCACCTTCAGGTGTACCCCAGGGAGAGATGACCAATTTTTTCGATCAGGAGGGGTGTTATTGAGAAATAGAGGTCATGGATGGACCCTTTGGTCCTCCTTTAAGGGTACTATAGCTTAATGGAATTGCTGACAACCCTTTAAAGAGGTTTTTAACCTCAAGGTTGGTGTATAGGGCTTCTAAAGGCTGACAACTGGGTCTCATGACTCCATTCCCTTCTTGCGCGCTCTGGTGGCATCTGCTTTAGCCATGAGACACTACTCTTCAGTCACGACCACTTCATACACCCTCCTGATCCTTCAGTTAGTGGGTCCTTTCTCTCCTTGGCCTTCTTTCCACAGAGGGAGGAATCCTGCATGCCAAGTCATTTTCATGCTTTGAGGAGGGCATTGAGGGATTTTACAGTATTCTAGGGGTTAGATGGGTCATAACGCCCTCCCTCCAGCCCGCTTTGGCCTTTCGTTTGGAGCGATTTGCTTATTTGACTGTGTTTTGGCACTTGGGGATACAAATACTCCCAGGTAGCCTACCTTAGTCTATATTTTATTATTATTTCTTTTTAATTTGAAGTTGACATTTAATAATTACAAAATTAATTATTTTAAGGTATGTCTTCCTGGATTTTATGTGTAAAGTGAGTGTGAGATCATATAAATAGATCTTCTCACTTTCAATTTAAATCAGAACTCACGGGATAATACACTATGTATATGCTCTACCCTACCTAGGGTTTTTTGTGGAGTGATGTGCCTCTCTTGAGGAAGGAAGTGTGTTGTGTTTCCTCCTAGGGCAGGCCGATTCGAGCCTTCTTGTCACCTTAGCAAGTAGAGAGACGTCTTCTTGTGAGAGTCCTCTGGGTTTTTCCTTATTTCTTCTAGGATAGTTGCTGACCTAAGATTCATTTCTCTTTGAGTAGGTCATCCTCCCTAGATGCCCTAGATTAAGTAGGGCTGATGCAAGGTTTTTCTTTAAGTTTTCACACTTCTTCCTACAAATCTACAAATCCAATCTAAGGTTAGTTTCTTAGAGTAGTCTTAGGTTATCCTAGCTTATTTTTCCTTTAATATTTAGTTTAGGTTAGTTGTTAGGTCACTTTCTAAGTAAGTTCTTTTTAGTACATGGTTAAGTCCACATTCCAAACCGTCACATTTAGGGTCTTCACCCTTTCACCCCTTGGATTTGCTCCACGAGGCCACCTTCACGCCTAGGTTGGTGTATCATTTTTCCACATACCTACGTTTTGTTCACCTTTATGCTTCACCCGTAGCTTCTACTCAATCGCGACCCATCCACATCCTCTCCTGTACATCCCCGTCGACTACTGAAGCCTCCTGCCCCTTTAGTCTCTTACCATCACGTGCTACTTACAGCTCGCTTCCTTCATCTTTGTAGCAACATCCCCCTTCCACGTGAACTGGCGCTGAGCTTTCCTCATTTCCCTCCGCTTGCCCATCCTCCACAGCAGCCCAACCACTTCCTTCTCCCAACGGGCTGCTCCCTACCTTGCCGACCCTTTTCTCCACAGCGGGCTGCCTCCTATGTAAGCGCGCTCTCCGCTCGCATCCACCCGCAACTCCTCCTCTACCACGCGACTCTTCTCAACTCCTCGCTGCTAACTCCCTTTCTCCATTCGCTGCCTTTGCAACAACCTCCACGCACCAGCCTATCCTCTCCTCCACCTGCATACTGGTGCCGACCTCCCTCACGTAGACCGTGGGCCACCTACAGCAGCTGCCTTTCTCTTCCCTTCCCCGCTGCTTCCATCTCTAGCCTGCTCCTTCTCCCCCCAGACTGCTCCCCTCTGCGGCCTGTCGTCTTCTCCCTCGCTGCCGGCCCCGAATACGCTAATCCTCTTCATGCGTCTTTATTCCCTTCACGAACAACAAGCTCCCTTCCCTCCGGCGTTTGCCCATACTCGTAACATACTATATCCGATCCATTTCTCCTAGCCTGCGGCCAATCTGCTAGGGTTAGGTAGTTATTAATTTGTTTTTCAAGCCGAGTTTTATATTTATCAAATGCTATAATATTTTATATTGTGCTGTCATTTGTTAGATTTACATGTTTTATGAATAATAATTTAAATATGCATTGAAGTAGTTCATATTTAGTTTAATTTATTTGTATAATTACTTCTCACTGTTTCGCTATTGGTGAATACATATAATTAAGCTCTTTAGTCTGGGTTACAATAATATGATGGTAATAATAGATATGCACGTTATTTTCACCTTAGATTAAAAGCCGACCGTTTATATTCATTACTTCAAAGTTGGGATTTGCCTAACTTATACAACCACTAATAGTTGTTATATTATTCAATGGTTAGTTTTATAAGATTAAGAAGTGATACTTTTTTTTAGATTTCATTAGGCACTCATCAATAATAATTCTTGAAGGGAAATATCTTTGTGTTTTAGTGTCTTTTGCAGAGTTACATAGTGCCCTCCCCTAGGAGGTTACGACTTCCAAAGCAGTTAAGGGCAAGTGACTAAGGTGAGAGTGGTCACTTGTTTTGCATATGCTTACCAACGGCTATACCAGGCATTTCAACCGATAACAAGACTAAGAAGACTTCTGGACACAAAATCTTTGTTAAAATTGTAATTTTTCATTTTTTAAATTGTTTTTGATATAAAAAATGGATTCAACTCCTAAAACACCACTTGACATCTTGAATATACAATTTCAACAACAAATGTCTATAATTTTAACAATTCCGTCCCAATTCCCACCGAAAAAAATACCAAAAACTTTTTAAATAATAAATGTTTAGCTTACACCATTAAATGGTCCTCTTGTTCTACAAAATGAAACTTTAACAATTCCATCCCAATTTCCACTTTAAAAAATTGTCAAAACCTTTCCAAATATTAAAAGTTTAGCTTACACCATTAAATGGTCCTCTTGTTCTCCAAGATGGAACTTGCGAGTTGCAAATGTCCCCTTCTTACCATTATGAGTGTCAATTCAATATTATTGTCCGTTGTACACAGAGAAGCCGAGTGTTTTCACTATGCAATACTGATTAAAATTATGGATGAAAATTATGCAATAATGATTAACATAGCAAAATCAATTGCTGGACAGAATGGTCATTTCGCCCATCTATGCACAAAATTGGCGAGTGGCGACAGATAATGTGGTTTTATCAATCTCGGGGAGCCGTCAAATTCAATGAATGGAATTATGGATGCACTGCCAAAGGTCATGGTGCAATGTTGGGATGGTAGAGAAATGCACTCTTAAATGCCTGAACGACTTTAAACAGCGAGCCATGGTAGAGGTTGAAACTTGACTTAATACAGGAAGTACTCTGTAATATGTAAGTATTGTATATGCTAAACCATAACTAACTTGCTTTAGGTCATTTAATGGGTAGTAAGTATGTTGGGGTTGACCTTCATGTTTTTTTTCGGCTGCTTCTTTCGCTTTTTGCACACGCTCGGGTTTGTGTTTGATTCTGGGTTACTTTTCCTTCGCCCGCAAACCCTTTTGGGTCTCGCTTAACCACACCTCTCTGGGGTTTCTGGTCTTGCTGCGCCTTTTTTCCTACCTGGCTCATTTAACCTAGTGTTTGTGATCCTTTTCATGGGTTATCTACTCCCGTTGACATCTGGGTGTTGGTTTTGCTATCTGCTCTGTCTTGTTTGTACTCCATGTCGGAAGGTTTAGCAGTGGCGCCTTTTCCGTTGTCGAATGTTTCTTATGCCCGCTCTCGTCGTCGTCGGAAAGCAAAAGCGCATAAGGCTTTGGAGGGGAAGCTACGTTTTGTTGTGGGGCGTGATGTCTACATGGAAAGGGTTGAAGCTTTGTGCTTGTGTGCACTTATTGGCAGACTTGAATACTGTCAAATGGACAAAAAGGCTTGGTTTTCCTGGGCCTTCGAGCACTGGAAGCCATTCAAGTTTCTTATGTGCCTATGATTAGCTTATTGGCATGGGGCTGGATTGTTTTCATCTTTCTGGAAGACTCCCATGCTACAACTATCCTTAACTCTCTATGGCGTATTGGTGTTGGGTCTCTGGTCTTGGATAGATGGCATGTTAATTTTGACCCTCTCAGGGAGCGTGTGAAGAAACGTCACCTGTGGGTTTTGCTCCCATGCCTTCTTTTTCCTCTTTGGAATCGATCCTTGCTGGAGGGCATTGGAAACACCATTGGTCGTTTCGTGGATGTGGAAGAAGACTTCTTGAATTCCTTTGAAAAAAGGATGGCCAAGATTCTTGTGGAAATGGACATCTCAGTGGGACTGTCGGCTGATGTTGAGATTCTGTGCCTTGAACGCTTGTTCACTCAGCGACTTGACCACCTGAATATTGCCTTCAGATGCAGTTGGTGTAGGGATGTTGGTCATCTGCACAGAGAATGTCCTGTCCTCCATCAGGGTTCAACATCCCCGCTGACTCATCGTTCCCCGGTGGCGTGTGGTTCTCATCCTCCTATTCTGGAAGACCCCTCGGTGAGGACCATATCTCCTTCTATTGTTCCTTCAGCACCAGGTAATTACTACAATGCTTGCTCTTTATTTGATGATGCCTCTGAACATGAACTTTCACTTTTGGACTCGGTGGATGGTTGTATCGCCCTTCCCTCTTTTGTTGAGACTCTTGTCACTCCTATGTCCTGTTATGTTCCTGTATTGGATAATGTTGTTGCTTTCCTTGTGGAACAACCCTCCTCCTCATGCCAGCCCACACCATCCCTCTCCTTGGAAGCCGAGGTCCTTCCTCCTTCTATTTTTTTGGATTCCGATTTCCCTCCTCTTGCTTGTCCTCGCCCCATTGTTAATGCTTCTCCTCCTCACAGTCCTGTTTCCTTGCCGTCCTTTGCAGATCCCTCTCTGCAAAAGTCTCTAGAAAAATTTTCACCTAAAACCCCCCTCTCCCCTTCGGTCCTACCCTAGACTCCATTCGATTCGAGAATGTTACTATCAGAAAGAAAAAAAAATCCCCTTCTGAGTCTTTGGATCTAGTTTCTGTTTCGTACACCCCTTTGTCCACTAGGCTAAAAAATGCAGCTCGCGACCAGTCATCTTCTCCTCACAGGGTACTTAGAGCTATGACCCCTTCTCAGAGTGGTTCTTGATGCGAATTCTCTCTCTTAATGTTCGAGGCTTGGGGGGCTTAGCTAAACAAAAAATCCTCTATTTTCTTTTATCTTCTCTCTCGCATGATATTATTCCTTTACAAGAAACTATGAACAGTTCTTATCCTGCCTTACTTGCCTTCTCCAAACTCTGTCCTGAATGGGAATTCTGCGCCATCAGCTCCTCTGGCCTCTCGGGGGGCAGTCTCTCGGGTTGGAACCCTCACCTTGTCAAATGCAAAGCCTTCCATACTGTGGTTGGGATCCTCCTCAAGGTTCAGTTCAAGGGATCGACCTTCTCTCTTTCTATCCTAAATTGCTATGGCCCCTATCACCATAGGGAATCTTTCTGGAATTCGGTGGCTAGGGGTAGTCTTCTCTCTTTGCCTAATCTGATCCTTGCGGGTGATTTGAATCTTACTTTGAATGGGTCTGAGATTTGGGGTACAAAGGCTCAACCTGATCCCCTTGGTCCCTTTTTTACTAAATTCTTTTCGGATCATCAGCTGGCGGATGTGGCCCCTTCTTATGCTGGGCCAACCTGGCGTAATGGAAGGATGGGGGACGAGGGAATATGTAAAAGGATTGATAGATTTATTCTCTCTTTTAATCTTGTTATCCTTCTAGCTAGACATAGGGTTTGGGCTCATCAATCTGGGGTATCTGATCATTACCCTGTTCTATTTGAATGGATGGATCACCCTGTCTCTTGTCCTCTTCCTTTCAAGTTCAATTACTCATGGTTGTCTAATGAGGACTTTGTTAAGATGATTCGATTGGAATGGCCTCTTTTTTCTTCTAGAAATCCGGTGGGTGCTATGGAAGACCTCTCTGCTAAACTTCGCCTTCTAAAAGGAAAGGTCAAAGACTGGACTAGAAATAAATCCCTAGAGATGAAAGACAAATCCATACTTATTGAGGATGAAATCAAAAGTCTTCTTGAATCCTTGTCTTCCTGTATTCTGGGTGTCCGGGATCAGTCTAGACTTCTAGCACTTAGGCTTGAGTTACAGAGATGGGTGGACCATGAATTGCAATCTGCTAGATTACAAAGTAGATTGTCTTGGGCATTGCAGGGTGATGCCAATACAAAATGCTTCCATGCGGTGGCTTCAGCTAGAAAAAACCATAATGCTATCTGGGGTCTAGAAGATGAGGAGGGCAACTAGGTTGTCGATGACTTGGGCATTAAGGCCTTGGGGGTTCGGTATTTCAAGAAAATATTTGCAGATGATCAACTAACCAATATTAAGGCCCAAATTAAAGTTATTCATTTATTTCCCTCTTTCATCAGCCCTGAGGAGAGGGAGTCTTTCTCAGGTCAGATTACTTTGGCAGAAGTTGAAGCAGCTCTTAAATCTTTCAAAAAAGACAAGTTACCGGGGCCTGATGGATGGCCTGTTGAATTCTATCTGGCTTTCTTTGACATTTTGGGGCCTGATCTTGTTAATGTGGTGGAATCCTCCAGAAGGGAAGGTAGAGTGGCTCCTTCTATGAACTCCACCTTCATTGCGCTTATTCCCAAGAAGGAAAAGCCCAACTCCTTTGCTGACTTCCGACCCATTTCCCTCTACAATCTGGTTTACAAGCTGATTTCTAAGGTAGCTGCCCTGAGACTTAAGCCCTTTCTGGACAAGTTCATTTCTCCTCAGCAATTTGGTTTTTTAAAGAATAGACAAATTACAGAGCCCCTGGCTATTATTCAAGAAGTTCTCCACAATGTCAAAACAAAAAATAGATGTGCTTTTATTTTAAAACTGGATCTTACTAAAGATTTTGACCGGGTGAATTGGACTTATCTCAGACTTATTCTTCTCCAAATTGGTGTCCCATTGGTAGGTGTGAACTGGATTTTGGGCTGTCTGTCATCTGCAAATTTTTCTCTACTTGTCAATGGTTCACCTTCTAGTTTTTTTACTGCTTCTCGTGGCATTAGACAAGGGTTCCCTTTATCCCCGTTGCTGTTTATTCTGGTCATTGAAGGGCTTAGTCGGCTTATCAAGGATGCACAAAACAATGGTAAGATCAGGGGCATTAAAATTTCTCCTCAGCTCTCTCTCACACATCTAATTTTTGTGGATGATGTGATTATGTTTGGTATCTGTACATTTGAGAAATGGGTTGCTTTTAAGGTCATTCTGGATACTTTTTGTGATGCCTCTGGTATGCAAATTAATATGGACAAATCATGTTTCCTCCACAATAATCTGGATGTTGATCTTCTGAACAGGATCTCTGGTTTCTTCCCTTATAAATTTAAGCACATTAACAAGGGTTTTAATTACCTAGGATATTTTATTAAGCCCCTTGGATACTTGGTTAATGACTGGCACTGGATCCTTAAAAAACTTGAGAAAAGAATTCATCATTGGACCTTTCAACTCTTATCCATTGGAGGTAGACTAGTTTTGATCAAAGCAGTGCTCACTAGTTTGCCGGTATATTGGATGGCCCTCGTACTGGTCCCTCAGTCCATTCTTGATAAGCTTAGAAGTATGATATTCTCTTTTCTGTGGGGTTCTTTTGCGAACAACAAAAAAATCCATCTTGCAGATTGGTATACACTGTCGTTCCCGACTTCTCTAGGTGGCTGGGGCATAAAACAGTTGTGTTGGTTTAGCCTTTCCCTGCGTCTTAAAATTTTCTGGCAGGCTATAAATGGGAATGGTATTTGGTTTCAACTATTGACAATGAAGTATATGAAAAGTCTCCCTTTGGAATCCTGGCTTCGTAAGAAATCATTTTCTATTAGAGGAGTCTCTGTGATCTAGAAGGGTTTTCTACATACTCTTTCTTGGCTGGGCAGTGGACTTATCTGGAAGGTTGGTAATGGTAGGGCTATTCAGTTGGGAATGGATCCAATTGTTGGTCTGGGATCATCATTTTTTCTCCCTCTTGACCTTCGCGAATACCTGGAGGATTATGGTATTTGCACGTTGGATCAAGCCAGAAATCTTACCTCTTGTGCTCAAAATTATTGGTTCTCAGCAACAGATTTAGACTTGGAGGGTTAATGGAAGATTCTATGGGATAAATACACCACGGGGCTAGAGTATGGCAGGATTCATCTTTCAGAACAATGTGATTCTTTATTATGGTCACATAATCATTATGTGGGTGTTCTTACTGCTGCATAGGGTTATGAGTGTATTGTTTCTTCTTTCTGCTCTGTGGGTCAATCTTCGGTACTTGATTTGCTATGGGAACTTAATATTCCTAAAAAAATCTGCTGCTTCATCTGGTTAATTGTAAGGAATCAGGTTTTGACCTGGGACCAACTCCAGTGTCGAGGTAGACGAGGCCCAAGTATGTGTTTACTTTGTTGCAAGGGAGATGATTCTTCATAGCACCTCTTCATTGACTGTTCTTTCTCCAGAAGAGTTTACTCCATCTTTGAAGAACGTTTTGGGCTGCCCCTTTCCAAGCATTGCACTGTCACTTCCTTTCTGGAATATTGGTTCAGTTGTATACCTGTTAGCTCTCATTTAAGATATTTCCCTCTTTTCTTTTTCTGGTGCATCTGGAAACATAGAAATCGATGCATTTTTGACAATAAACAGCCCTCTGTTCATGCTCTTCTTAAGCAGATTGATGACCTTATTCTCTTGTATCCGGTCCCACAAAAGAAGAATAGAATTAGAGTTGTTGGTCTTGGTCCCTTGATCTATTTCCCTTGTGGCTGTTTTGATGGGGCTACTGCAAGGAATATTGGTGGTGCTGGATTTGTGATTCTATTGAATGCTTCTTACTCCATCAACTTTCTTTGGGGTGTGGCAGAAGCACAAATACCAGATCTAAGCTTTTGGCTCTGTGGGCCATTCTTATGGTGATCAAACAGATGGGGATCCCACTTCTTACTATTTATGGTGACTCTCTTGTCATTATCTCTTGGGTTAACATATTAGCATCACTAAATGTCCCATTTCTGAGTCATTGGTGTGATGACATTCTTTCATTGATGCAACATGTCCCTCCAGTGACCATTAAACATATTTATCATGAGCATAACCAGCAGGCTGACGGTCTCTCAAAGCAGGCTTTATTGTTGGACCTGGGTTTTGGAAACTTTACTGAATCATTGGATGGTATGATCATTGATCATGGGAATTTTAAGCTTTTCTAGCTGGTGCTGGGTTTTAGGCCCTTGTTTTATTTTGGCACTATATTTGTGTAGATTTGAATTGGTTCTTAGCTGACATTGAAGAGACTTCTAACCTTCTTGTTTTGCTCAGGACTAGTTTGTTTTGTGGTCATTCTCGATCTCTTTATCAACATTTTTTGACCTGTTTATCAGGAATGATGAGAAAGTTTGTCCAAGACAGACTTCATGCTTCTCTGTCTCCTTGATTTTGGCTGTTTGGATGTTTCACTGATCTTTTAGTAATTAGTGGGATCCCCACATGAGAATTTTCTTGCTAAAGCTCGGAAAGCCCTTTGTTGGATGAATGTATATGATGTCCTTTGATTCAATAAGAATAACAAGGTCTGGTATTTTTTCCTCTGGAAAAAAAAAGTATGTTGGATCTTTAGTTGCTTAAGATTCAATAAAAACATATTTATTTGCTTTGGGTTATTTAATGCTGAGTAGTAAATATGTTGGATCTCAAATTGTTTAAGATTCAATAAAGAAATATCTACTACCGTACCGTAACATTAAATGACCTACAACAAGCTGGTTATTGTTAACATTGTATCATTTGTAGTACTCTGCACTTATGTCCTTTTGTTGCGAACAAATTTATGTAAAACCTGTTTTTGGCCAACTGAGCTGTTTCAGCCCTCTCCACAACTTGCGGCTTCTATCCCCATCTGCCATGGCTGAAAGGGTTGGAATAATTTAGCTATGGCAATGGTTGAGAGATGGATGGCATGTGCATATTCTCCAGAGATGAGGTTTTATGGTATGACTATGTCATGTTCAGATTCTTCAGAGATCTCTGTCAAAGCATTGTACCTAACAGTATCAGAATTTTCTCTTAAAAGCTAAAAAACTCTGCTTGGTTGATAGTGCTAGACCATTCAAATGGCATCATTTTGGCTTTTTTTTGGTGAGAGAAGGTTCCATCTTTTTCATTTAAAAGTTTTGTTAGAGTTTAAATTTTTAGAATTTTTGTTGGAGTTAGAAAATAATTTCAACTTAACAGGGAAGCTGGAGATGGCCCTTCTCACACACCCGTTTGAATTTTCTTTTAACATAAAAAACTTAAACTTTACTTCTTAGCAGTCACTAGGCGGATTATGTTACGTTTACAGCCTTAACAAAATTTAAATCTTTATTTGTTATGGTGTTTGTACTGACTAGTCTCATCTTTCAATTTCAGCCTTGTTTTGGTTGACCTAATATGACCAGGTATGGTATGCTTCACGTTAAATATGTTTTCATTTCAGCCTTGTTTTGGTTGACCTTCTTGACATTTGCCATTAATATGGGAAGGTATGGTATGCCAACCTTAAATGTTCCATGAATCATCCTTGTAGAAGTTGAAGGCATTTCCAGAAGTATTTATGTCATGGATGGTTGTGTATTGATGGCCCTGCTCCAAAATTGGATATCACAACCTCCCATGTGGGAGTAGTGCCAAGACTAATGGGCACATCTAACTGTTGATCATCTTGGAGTATTTCTTCCAAGTGGTTATTGGTCATTAGTATTAGATGTATGATGACCCTTATTTATTCTTCATGAGCATAGGATGCATGATACTCTTATAAGATATAACAAGATAATAATGTCTACAAATGTGCTTCCACACCTCTTAAAACAACCTATGGACTTCTTGTCCTCCTCTTCTTAATATAATTTAATTTCATGTTCTCTTCCTCCTCTTTTTAAAACCATTTATGAAAAGTCTATGTTTCATTGTTTATGACTTCTTTTAAGATAGTTTTTTATGCCGCACAAAGGATTTAGCGAAAGTTTTATTATCGATGTCTTTAAATGGAAAACACATACCACTGTAGTGGAGCATTGGTGTTTCGAGGTATTTCCAATGTCCATCATAACATGTCGTGAACTAGATATGAACCTCAGTGGAGAATATCACAACCAATGCTCCCAACCACCCAATCTAAGCTTTGTTGAATTTTTTTATATTGTGGTTCACTTGCATCACGAGCTACATCCACAGAAAGAACAAACACCTGTTATTCACAAAGAATTAAGGTATCCCCAATGTCCATCATAACATGTCACGAGCTAGATTTGAATCTAGGTGCAGAGTATCACAACCAATGCTCCCAACCACCCAATCTAGGCTATGTTGACTACTGGTGCGTTTCACATTATTAAACACACTAGGGCACATATTAATATGGCACATCGTTAGGTTCGTTGGTGGACAAAAAATTAGTTTAATATTTTTTTAAACTTCCACAAACTACCTAGTGTGCTATGGTCACATAATAACACTTGGGAACCTTCACCAATTGTGCATCACTTTAGCATTTTTTATTGCATCGAAAGTAGCAAGGTGCTCTATAGCCTAGCATGGGAGAGATGTTGTAACGTTACCAAAACTTTTTTTGGTTGGATTAAGAAAAAATAGCATAGATCCATCTTAAACCTGGATCTATCAAGCATCAAGAGGGATCCAATTTCTTGAGGTGTGATTTTTTTTTTTATGTGTAAAATTTTAAGATAAAAAAATCCACACCTCAAGAAATTGGATCCCTCTCGGTGCTTGATAGATCCGGGTTTACGATGGATCTATGTCGGTAATAGCTTAAAAGTGTGCTTGTTGGGAAAAACTGCACCGATGTGACATTTGGATGAGTGCACCAAGCTAGGGTAGAATAAAAAAAAGAGTGATCGATAATTTCATTTTTATAGTTCATTTGAGTGCTTGAGAACATATACACATTGGTGCATATCATCATTGTATGATCATCTTGTCATCGATGCTGCCTATTTCTATGTCCTTAATTTAAATCTTTCTTTGTTATGGTGTTTGTACTGACTAGTCTCATCTTTCAATTTCAGCCTTGTTTTGGTTGACCTAATATGAGCAGGTATGGTATGCTTCACGTTAAATATATTTTCATTTCAGCCTTGTTTTGGTTGACCTTCTTGACATTTTCCATTAATATGGGCAGGTATGGTATGCCAACCTTAAATGTTCCATGAATCATCCTTGTAGAAGTTGAAGGTGTTTCCAGAAGTATTTCTGTCATGGATGGTTGTGTATTGATGGCCCTGCTCCAAAATTGGCTATCACGACCTCCCATGTGGGAGTAGTGCCAAGACTAATGGGCATAACTAACTGTTCATCATCTTGGAGTATTGCTTCCAAGTGGTTATTGGTCATTAGTATCAGATGTATGATGACCCTTATTTATTCTTTATGAGCATAGGATGCATGATACCGTTATAAGATATAACAAGATAATAATGTGTACAAATGTGCTTCCACACCTCTTAAAACAACCTATGGACTTCTTGTCCTCCTCTTCTTAATATAATCTAATTTCATGTTCTCTTCCTCCTCTTTTTAAAACCATTTATCAAAAGTCTATGTTTCATTGTTTATGACTTATTTCTATATTCACGAGGTCAAGAAAAGACTAAAGAAAAAAAACTTTTAAGACAGTTCTTTTATGCTGCATAAAGGATTTAGCGAAAGTTTTATTATCGATGTCCTTAAATGGAAAACACATACCACTGCAGTAGAGCATTGGTGTTTCGAGGTATTTCCAATGTTCATCATAACATGTCGCGAACTAGATTTGAACCTCAGTGGAGAATATCACAACCAATGCTCCCAACCACCCAATCTAAGCTTTGTTGACTTTTTTTATATTGTGGTTCACTTGCATCACGATCTACATCCACAGAAAGAACAAACACCTGTTATTCACAAAGAATTAAGGTATCCCCAATGTCCATCATAACATGTCACGAGCTAGATTTGAATATGGGTGCAGAGTATCACAACCAATGCTCCCAACCACCCAATCTAGGCTATGTTGACTACCGATGCGTTTCACATTATTAAACACACTAGGGCACATATTAATATGGCACATCATTAGGTTCGTTGGTGGACAAAAAAAATAGTTTGATATTTTTTTAAACTTCCACAAACTACCTAGTGTGCTATGGTCACATAATAACACTTGGGCACCTTCACCAATTGTGCATCGCTTTAGCATTTTTTATTGCATCGAAAGTAGCAAGGTGCTCTATAGCCTAGCATGGGAGAGATGTTGTAACTTTACCAAAACTTTTTTTGGTTGGATTAAGAAAAAATAGCATAGATCGATCTCAAACTCAGATTTATCAAGCATCAAGAGGGATCCAATTTCTTGAGGTGTGATTTTTTTTTTATGTTTAAAATTTTAAGATAAAAAATTCCACACCTCAAGAAATTGGATCCCTCTCGGTGCTTGATAGATCCGGGTTTACGATAAATCTATGTCAGTAATAGCTTAAAAGTATATTTGTTGGGAAAAACTGCACCGATGTGACATTTGGATGAGTGCACCGAGCTAGGGTAGAATAAAAAAAATGAGTGATCGATAATTTCATTTTCATAGTTCATTTGAGTGCTTGAGAACACATACACATTGGTGCATATCATCATTGTATGATCATCTTGTCATTGATGCTGCCTAGTTTCCAAATTAGTCCCACCCTTCAATTCGACGTTGGATTGGGAAGGCTTTTACAAAACGATTCAATTTTTTTTTTTTTTTTGTGTATAGTGCAACCATGCCTCGTCGGCTAGCAAGAGAGAATGTAGTGTTGGGTGGTGTGTTGTATAATACGTGCACATTGTCTTCGGTGCACAAAACTATTATTAATGTATCGTTCATCATTTTCGAAAATATTTTGATTATGTCGGTGCTTTATTCAATGTGGGGATGCGCACTCGTATATTTTAGGTGTACCGTTAGTGTTTAGAAATGATTGATGTGTTTTAACAATGACATGCCGACTACATTTTAAAAGCACCGTATATATGGTAACAATGTAGTTATTGTTTGATATCACATCATGCATGGAGCTCTTATTTTATGGAAGCATTATTATCAATGCATTATATTTTTCTTGGAGTCCCAATGTTATTGGTGTGCCTAATTGTGAGAGTGAACAGAGAAAGTCTCTTTCTTAGTGGAAGAGTGAACGGAGAAAGTCTTTTTCTTACTGGAATACCCAGTGCAGAAAAGACAAATTATCCATTTATCGATATAATAAAAATATATTTTGATAAAAACTGAGATGATTTTACATTTCACAATGTTTTGGACTTTTATAACCCCCTTTGTACCTTTTCACTTGAAAACATGACTCTGACTTTCAATCAATTATTAATTGTGTATTATTAACAGTTAATATTAATAATATTAATATTAATTGTTATATTATTATTATAATGTTATATAAATATATATTTTATATAACATTTCCTTCCCCCTAGAGAAGCAAAGTCCTCAAAGGTTAGAGAAGACAAAGCTCACGTTTGATTTTTTTCTTGAACCATCATCTCTAGATCATTTCTTTTAATATTTGCGACACTTGATGAAATGAGATGATAGGAGTTACAAATACACAATTAATAATCCATTTGAGATCTATCTTCATCGGAGTTATTTGGTGGATTTGTGGGGTGGTTCTTCTTGTTTGTTGCTTAGTATGTTGATATGATGTTCTTGCTTGTTTGACAACATAACTCTTTTGTATATGTTCATTTTGACCCTGTCATTAGTCAAAATGACGTTTATAATTGGGGTGTCGATAATGATTTTTTGTTGTTTGTTTTAATGTTGGATTGACTTCCTTTTGAACTGTGACGAAGACTGAAATTGTGTTTATTTCTTCTTCCTTAACTTGAATTTGTTTTTCAGAAAGTCTCGATGCTTCCTTCTAGATTTGTGCTACTTTGTTCTCCAATAGATTGTTATTACTCTGAATCTTCTCGAATCCGTCGTCTTGTGAATTTTTTTCCTCTTTTAACTTTTCGATTTGTTCCTCTAGTTCTTGATTAAGATTTCTTAGGCGCTAGTTTTCTTCCTCCTTTTATAATATTCTTCCTTCGAGATCTTCATTGGAAGGTTCTATCTTTCGACTATGTTTCAGTTTCTTGATTTTTGTAAGTAATTCTCATTATGAATTCTTAGTCGAAATAGTTCTTTGATATTGCTTGCTAAATTGTCATTGATTTTCTTGATTTCCAGCTGGTACGTTTTCTTAATGTCGTCATAGAGTCTGTTGGAATTTTACTTGTTGTTGCTAATGTTGTCATATATTTGAATCTTGATCTTCTAGAGTCTTCTGGGCTTGCGCCTATTCACTATTTTTGTCCTTGATGAGCTTATTTAAGCGCTTTATGTCTTCTTCGAAGTCGTTATCGCTTCTATACAATGACTTTTCGTCATTCTCTGACATTTTTATATGGTCTTCTAAGTTTTGATTGTAACTTTTCAAATGTGATATTTGCTCATCCTTATTTGATAACATTTTTTTGAAACGTTCATTATTTTTTTCCAATATTTGATTTTGGATTTTCAAGGTATGATTTCTTTTCTCTTGAATTATTTTAACCAATTTCTACTTATCAATCTCACATTGTAGATAATTATTGGTTGCTTTGTAATGTTCTAATTGAGCCAACACTGCTTGTCACTGCATTTGCAATTATGATTTTGTAAGCACCATAATTCGATGTTTAGACAATAACTTGGTCTTCCTTTTACGTCTTTGTTAATAAATGGTCTTTGGCTTCCTTCAACGATAAATGGCTCTTTATTTTATTTTATTCTAATAATTGTAATAATTTATACAATTATTAATTGTTATAACGATTATCACTATTAAAAATAATATTATTTTTTTGAAAAATTATATATATATATATATATATTATAATAATAATAATAATATTATTATTTATTTTCGTTTTTTTTTAATTGTTTAAATGTGGGGTNGTGGGGATAATGCAGGTCGAGAGAGACATAGATGGGCACTTGCAGGCAGATGGAAGCGATGGGAGTGGGAACTTGTGCGGTGGATATGATGTAGCTGGAGAGAAGGGTGAAGGGGAGGCAGAGGCTGGTGGAACGTGGTCGAGGAGGAGGCATTGGTGGATGAGACCGGGGAGGAGGCCGAGGTCGATGTGGGAGGGAGAAACTAGAGAGGAGGCTATGCCGAGTGTGAGGGGCGGGTGACAACGGGGAGTGAGATAATGTACGACTAACATGGGACGGACGGCAAACGATGGAGAGTTGATCAGAAGAGGAATGTTGATCTAGGGCGCAGGGAGAAGCACAGGCAGGTTTTTTTTAGGATGGAGGGAGGGCAGGGCGAGGGAATGATGGTGTGGATGCGACGTGTATGAGCAGAGGAATAGAGGATGGAGCGTGTGGATTAGTGGGGGGAATGTGAAGGGTGAGAGTCCCATTACAATGAACGATGCAGGTCGAGAGTGCTCGCAAGGGGGTGTGGAGAAAAGGGGCACGCAGGAGCGGTGAAGATGGGGAGAAGTCGCGAGGAAAAGAAGGCGCAAGAGGAGTTGAGGGCGCATGAGTAGAGCTTTCCGTAGGGGGGAGAATCGGAAGGGCGATAACTGGACAAAGGGGCACATAGGATTGCAGAGAACTGTGTGGGTTATGGGAAGTCGCAAGAGATTTGGGAGTGTGGGTGATGGCAAACCGCGTGGGAGCGGGGATGATGTGCATGTGCTGATGATGTGTGAGAATTGGTGAGATGAATTAAAAGATTAGTTGAATTTCTGAGCTAGTATGAAATTTTTGGCTAAGGGCCTCAATCAGATGAATTTCTAAAGGCCTCAATCAGATGAAACCTACGGAGAGGTTGGCTCTGAAACCACTAAAACATAGAATTTGTTTCTTACATAGAGTTTGTTTCTTACTAGAATACTCAATGCATAGAATACTTACTGCAGATAAGATAAGATAAATAATTTATTTATGGATATAATAAAAATATATTTTGATAAAAGTTGAAGATGATTTTACATTTCACAATGTAAAAACATGACTCTTAACTTTTAATTATTTATTAATTGTATATTATTAACAATTAGTGTGTATATATATATATATCAGAGAGCATCGATGACAAAAATTAAAATTGCATGTACACCATTAATGACGCAATATAGTTTTTACATTTCACCATTGATGGTGCACTTTATGTTAATAAGCACCTTCACACCTTGTACGGTGCTCTTTATGTTAACAAGAGAAAAAAATGAATTGGATATACATTGTCTCAAGAGAAACCTTGAAGTAAGGTGTGTGTTTACATTTGAATTCTTATGTATAAGGATTTCCGTGTGTTAGTGTAAGGGGACAAAATTCAACGGAAGAACTTGGAAGCTATAGATTTGAGGCCATTTGAACCAAGGAACATAATTGGAAAGATATGCTTAGAGAATAAGATCTAGGAACAGGTTCTACATATAGAAATAGTGAAAGACATTGTGTAGAATCCTTACAACTTATATTTCTATGATAAAAGAAGGATAATAATGGAAGTTCTCAAGGAAAGTGACTAGAAAAGCATAATCATAGAAGAGCAAGGAGTGCCCAGGAGGTTCTAGAGGGAAAATCTAGAAGGATACCAAAAGGTCAAGCTCATGAGAAAATATTGATGTGGTATCCGGGATAGCGGAGTGAAGAGATTTGCTATAAAGAATAGGTTTGTTGCATCTCACAATGAGCGTGGAAAAGCTCATATAGAAAGAGGTGAAGATGACTAGAGACTATCAGATGAATGGTTAAGAAAAAAGATGCAATTAGATGAGTGAAAGTGCCAAAGTAAATGGAAAAAATTGATGATCAATGAGGAATTTGATAGAGATCTTGTTGAGTTAAAAGAACGAATCAACATGGTGATGAAGTTGTTACAAGAGGAACACCAGAGATATGGTTAGAATTTGAAGAAGGAGGTTAAGTGGTCTATTGAACAATTATATGTAAGGAAACTGAGACAAAGCTTGAAGCACATATTGGATGCTTGGATTAGAGAGGAATAACTCAGAGAAGATGAGTACAAAGATCCCTTGGATGTAGGACCAACTGTTCACTTTTCTGAACCAGAGCAAGGAGTAATGATTAGAGAGGAAAATGAAGGACAAGATGAAGACCTCATGAGGAGTTTGGAGAATGTAGTCCAGTACAAGGGAAGGATGCTAGAAGCATATGCAGAGACTAAGGAGTCTTATCTTTTTAAAACTAAGGACTTGTGTGTGTGTTGGTTATGCCGGTAATGAAGGTGGATAAGCCTTTAAAAAATGTCATAAAAGAATAGGATACTGCAGAAATGTCTCAAGGAGAAAGATTCAAGAAGGATCCAGTAGATGAAATAATAGGCAATAACCTTATGATAAAGGAAAATATTGCAAAGTATCTATGAATGCTTAGTTGCAGCATGTTGAAGGAAGAAATTGAAGTCCAAGACATAGGATTATTTTGTGAAGATGATTTTTTGCTACAATAAGGAAGAATAAGGAAGAGCAAGAGCAGACCACATAATTGTCTTAAAAAGCAATAAGGAGAATGAAATCTAGCAGGAGATTGCCAAAGATAATTCAAAAATTCAAGAAGGCCGGATGAAGTAGAAAACTACGTAAGAAATAAGGACGAACATCGAGTGTTACCCGACATTTTTTTGCTTGATGTTGGACTTAAAGAGGAGGATATGCAATTTGTTTGTTGTAATTTATTTGTTTCTTATACAGGTAAGGGTGAAAGTTTTATAGGAAAGCAAAGAATTTAGGTGAGACAACCAAATGTATTGAAACACTTATGATGAGGTGTATGGGGAAAATGGGAGTGAGCAATTTGATGTAGAATAGGGAGTTGTTTAGAGGAACGGTGGTAAGACAGTTAAGTATAATCAAATAACTACAAAAGTTCAAGGAGAAATCTATATACATGAAGGGACAGTAAAATGCATTTTTGCAATGGATAGCCAAAGAGGAGAACAAGATGTATTGAGGATTGAGAATGAACTCCAAGAATGTTCTAAAGGAAATGTTTTTTGTGATATGTTTTTTATGTATGCAAAAATGAAGATTCTAAGGATGGGAGCAAACAACCTTCCACAAAACAACAACAAGAGTGGGAAAGGCAACTGTATGCCTTGGAAATTTGTGAAGGAAATTGGGAGAGAGTTCTTATAACTCTTAGACAACAAATTATGGAGGTGTTAAGAACCAAATGGAAGCTCAATTTGTATGACCAATAATGTGTCTGAACAAATAATAAGTATCTTATGGAAAAGCCAGCTGATAGAAGGACTAATGAAGAGAAAAGTATTAAGAAAGAGTTTGAGAGGAATGAACTAGATAAGATGGAAGTAATTAGTTGGCTTGAAGATGACATCGATGGTAGAACTTTGAGATGGTTGATGCAAGATTGCATTAATGCAACTATAGAGCTTGCTAAGGAAAGGGTGTCGATGGAGAATAATGACAACGTTGAATTAAATTATCATTGGCACATGATCATAGAAGGCATAAAGTGTTTGTTTACCTGTCAATTTAATAAGATTAGAGATATGTATTTTTGGTTGCATGTGTTTTTATTCAGTGGACAATATTCACAAGTTGAGAACAGGTGGAGGTATGAATATCAAAAGATGACAACAACCATACGATTTTTTTGTGAAAAATTGCAGCAGTGCCATGTACCAACAAAGAACAAAGATAGATATTGAAATGGATGGTTTGTGGAAGATAATGATGAAGAGGCACAAATGGAGAAACCAATGGAAAAAAGAAGAAGAGCAATATGCAAGTATAGGTCACTAACGCAAGCAAGGAGTTTGCACATCAAGCACATAGAGTATGGCATCATGGAAAATGGAGGACAACACCAAGGAAGTGTTGCAGCAGAACACATGGACACTGGAAACACAATTAAGTTCATGATCCAAGAGGAATGGGGAAACCAAAGGATCATGAACATGAGGTCATAAAATTTTATACCTAGGGAGTATGATGCAGGAGCATAGTCTCTCAAAATCAACTTGTTTATTAGGCCTAGGGGTCTTTTGAATTTACTAAGGAAGTAGGTTTCCTAATTTTAAAAATTATTATAATGTTCCTATGTTTTATTAGAAATCTTGAAGGATTTCATGGGATGAGATTAGTTGGGTTGAAATTGATTTATTTGAAATTAAATATGTTATTATTGAGCATATCTCAAAGGGGTAAGGATCTTAGAGGGATCTCAAGGATGAGAGAATAATCCTAGGGATTTGTAATGGAGAATTTTATGGATATGAACCAATTATGGTTTCAAAATCTATTAATTTTAAATATGTAAGTCTAGAGGGGTAGAGACAATAGAAGGAAGAGAGTAAGGGTGAAAGAAAAAAAAGTGGCCAGGGCAGAGTACGCCCATAATGTGTATTAAGATGAAAGCCATTCTATGAATTATAAATTGTTTATTGAATGCATACTTACATGTTCGTGTGACTATCTTTGTCTATATGATGGAGTTGATTGTCTATGTAGAATATTAATGTATGGGATTCGATAGTTGTATGGTATCTAGTAATAATAGCTACAGGACATGAAATTCTTATAGAGGTTGAATGATAACACCATTGAGAGAAGGGAGTAAAGTGTCTTGTTTATGAATTGAATGTCTCTGTGTTTAATTGCTGGATCGAATCCTGTTAAGATGGATAGAAATGTGAGTTTGATTTGTGAAAAGGATTATGTTGATGGCATTGATGCTAAACAGTTTTCTATGTTGATCAATATTGTAAATTCAACATTGAATCAAATCCTGAGTTTGAATGTTGACAAAGTGTATGCTCGTTATGTTTGTGATAAAAAGAGTGATTAAAATGAAGGGAATCGCCCAAGAAAGGCAGTCTCAACAAGGAAATTTCTGTGTAGATTACGCTGGACGAAATCGCTAATGAAGTATAAATGAGGTATTGTTGGTCCATCAGAAGTCGCTACAATGACTTGTGCATCTGAAGCCACACATAACTAGTTACACCATCGTGGAACTCATGATAAATCATGTTTGAATGATGATTTGGTGGAAACTTGTCCAGATTTATGATCGTAAGTGTGCCCTGTATGTGAACGATTATAAAATGTATCAATCTTCAAGTGTAGGGTATTAAATCTGTGGAGTGATTGATTTGATGATGCGTCCAAAATATAGAGAATTCAATACATGAATTGTACCCAATTCATGGTAAGAACAACCCATTTGGACACTCAGTTTTATATTGGATTATAGGATGCTTGTATATAGAGTCATACACCATGAATGCATGCTTGGAGGATGTAAGTGTAGGAACAAGATGGAATTGTAAATTCCAACAAATGCTTTTTAGTTAATGTTCGTGAGAATATATATGGACACAGATGTTGTCTATATTATATTTGTAATTGCAATTCCAAGTGGACCCAGAGATTTGGAGATTCGATAGCATTGTGATGTTCTAGTGTTTTAGCATTGTGATGTTCTAGTGTTTAGCTTACCTTTGTTTTGATAAGGTTGAAATAGTTATGAGTTTAATGAATCTAGATGTATACATTAAATGGAATAGAATGATGAACGAATGAATTTATTTGGAAGAGGAAATCAAAGATTACAATTTATGGTTTCAAAGGATAGATACAGAGAGGATGACTTCAAAGTCAAACATTTCATGTATTTCTTGTTCATAGTTATAGGAACATTTAATACGTTGTATCTAACAATTGAATCGTAATGATACAAATGATGCCATTGGCAATGTCACTAGAATATCTCCGTATCCCTTGATCTGATAAGCACGGTCATCGCCAAGATATATACTAGCACCATTCTGTGTTTCTTTATAGTTAGTATACCACTTCTTATTACAAGTCATATGCACTGATGCTCCCGAGTCAACAAACCAAGCATCAATATCATCAATTTCAGCAGATAAAGCAGCATTAGACACAAACAGTCTAAGATCCCTTGAGTCAAAGTTTGGCGTTTCAGAAATCTTATCAGCAATTTCATCTCTAGCCATAAACAGTTTTAGATCATGTGGTGAAGAGTCTTCAGCAAAATGACTTGAATGTTTTCTAGGTTGTCTATTCCTAGCCTCATCATTCTTTTTCTTATAACAGTCTTTAATAAGATGTCCAGGTTGACCACAATAAAAACAACTTTTTGACTCATTCCTGTTAGATGGCATACCTTGATTCGGTCTTTGAGGAGCTCTACTCTGTGATGACCTGCCTCCTCTGCCTCTTTCTTCTGATCTCCCTCTTGGAGATCTCTTATTTGACCACAATGCCAGACCTGAATCTTGAGGCTTAAAGTTCCCACGCCTCTCTTCTTCTTGCAGCAAAATACCTGTCAGCTCTTCAAAAGTAGGAGGTTTCTCCCTTGTTGCGAGACCTGTTATAAACATATGGTAGTCCTCTAGCATACCATTCAATGTAATTGTTACGAGATCAGTGCTGGAGACCTTTTCTCCTATGTCTCCTAGCTTATCTTTCACTTCTTTGAGACGACCCAAGAATGAACTAACAGACTCATTTGCATCCATCTTAATGCCTAGCAATTTAGTTTTTAAGAAAAGTAGACGGTTTGTATTGCTAGTTTCATACAGATCTTTAAGTGCAGTCCATGTTTCAGCAGAAGTTTTAGCTTCTCTGATATGTGGAATAATACTATCTTTAACAGACATTCGTAACAGTACCTTGGCTTTGTTCTCGCGCTTATCCCAGTCTTGAATTTGTGCTGGTGTTCCACCCGCAGCTGCTAGAGGTTTCGCTTCATCTCCATTGGTGATTGTCCAGACACCATAGCCTTCCATCAGGGTCTGCATTTTGAATTTCCAGTTTATGAAATTTGAGCCATCCAATTTGTTGGCCTCATTGAGATAGGTCTCTGCCAATGGATTTGACATCTCAGCAACTCCTTCTGTCTGACACACTGAAGGTCTCCGGTTCAGGTCTAGGAAGCGATTTCACCGGCTCTCCAAATCGTGAGCTCTTCAAAACAACAGATCTTAGGCTCTCCACGCTTTCTCTCAATACAACGATTTTTTTTTTTTTGGTAAAAATGTTTTGGCAATAATTCCAATCCAGCAATATAATCTACATACAGTAATGGGTAAACAAAACGTTCTGGTAATAGATCCAATACAGCAATGGAAAATATACAGAACGAGTTCAATCAACAATCAGGGTTTTATGAATCAAAACAAAACCACACAGCGAGTTCAATCCAAACGTGGATCTACAAACATATCTAAGTTTAAACGCTGGATTTGGCCCTCGATTTGGCTCCCGTACACAGCGATTTTTGTAGAATTAACTCCAAGACCGCATTGGGCTGGGAATCGATATCTCCCACGGTGATCCTTCACGCTGATCTCCACGGCTTCTCCTTACACTTCCTCGAAGGCCAGGCCACAAGGGCTCTCACTTAGCCTCAATGGGCATTCAAAATAGCGATCGGTTCTTCAACTGTCATGCTTGCCCGCAGCAGCTCATGGCTTCACCTTCGGCGGCTTCACACTCACAGCAGCGGCTCCTTCACGCTCCTGGGCTCTCACTCAGCGGCTCCTGTGCTCTGATACCAAGTTGAAACAGAGCAGATTGAGGAAAACAGAACACATACGGAGAGTAATACTCTATCCGTTTATATAACAGAAATCAAACACCAAAACGGTTACAACAAACATCGCAGATTTAGGATCTGCATTAAGTGAACTACAGTTCAACTGGCTGAGGAATAAATTCTCCATTATTTCAAGTTTGTGGAGTTCTGGAAAGTGGTGATTGCTGGTAGCATTAACATGGCAGTCTATTCAAAATTTACCCGCCTCATGTGGTATCAAAGCAGGAAAGTTCGTACATTTTTGAATAATTGTATACGAGAGTAATTGCATATGACTGTAGAAATAGACGATTCAAAATTTTTGAGGTGCATATCTGAGAAGGAGTTAACGCCAGAGCAATTTAGACTAAAGAAGCATTTTTGTAGAAAAAAAAGAAAAAGAAATTGGATATACATTGTCTCAAGAGAAACCTCGAGGGAAGGTGTGTGATTACAGTTAAATTCTTATGTATAAATATTTTTGTGTGTTAGAGGAAGGAGACAATGTTCAACAGATGAACTTGGAAGCTACAGAATTGAGGCCATTGGCAACCAAGGAGCAAAAATGGACAAAGATGTTTGAAGGACAAGATTAGGAACAAATCTTGCAGATAGCAACAAAGAAGGACATTGTGGCAGAATCCTTACGACTAGTAATACTGTAAGAAAAGGAGGAGAACAATGGAAGTTCTCAAGGAAAGTGAGTAGAAGTGCAGAATCATAGAGGAGCAAGGAGTGCTCATGAGGTTCTAGAGGATGGAACCAGAAGGATACCAAGAGGTCAAGCTCATGAGAAAATGTTGATGTCGTATTGAATAGCATGATGAAGAGACTTGCTATAGAGAAAAGGTTTGTTGCAGCTCACATTGAGCATTGATAATCTCATAGAGAAAGAGATGAAGATAGATAGAGACAATTAGATGAAGGGTTCAGAAAAGAGCTGTAGTGAGATGAGAGAAAGTGCTAAAGTAAATGGCAATAAATAGATGAATAATGAGGAATTTGATAAAGATCTTGTTGACTTAAAGGAATGGTTCAATATGGTGATGAAGTTGTTACAAGAGGAAAACTAGAGATACGGTTGGAATTTGAAGAAGAAGGTTAGGTGGTCTATTGAACAATCATATGTAAGGAAGTTGAGACATAGATTCGATGCTTGGATTAGAGAGGAAGAACTCAGATAAGATGAGTATAGAGATCTGTAATACCCCCAATACATTATTATTTTATTTAAATATTTGTGAAAATAACTTCGAAAACAATGATTTTTGTAAGGGTTAATTAAAAACTCGAACTAGTCACAAGAGGTGTGAGTGACATTTTGCACAACAAACTATTATTTTATTATTAATAAAAGGAAAATACACTTGGAGAATCTAGTTACATGAGGAGACACCACCATGGCACAAGAGAACATGTGTAAGCAAGCAAGAGAGACCTTTACCAATCAAATCCAATCTAAAACTCAACAACGAGACAAGATCCTAAATCATAGGGATTTATGGATTGATTGGAGATTTGATTGGGATGGCATAAGACCTGGGCAAAGGCTATATATATTGGTGCACTGGGATAACATCGGACGCCGTGTTGTGCACGGAGAAACTTTGCTGTGAATGCATGTGTTGAGTGTTTCTCCCATTTCATAAGTCCATCACTTAGGTTGTTACGGATTCTGAGAGAGAGTGTCACGTGAAAGCTTTCTTGTTGTAGCTTGTTACAGACTCTGAGAGAGAGTGCCACGTGGAAGCTTTCTTGCTGTAGCTTGTTACGGACTCTGAGAAAGAGTGCCGCGTGGAAGTTTAGTGGTTGCTCTAGTGTGCATGGTGGTGATCCAGCTCGGGGGTGGAGTTGGAATCGTAGTGGTTTTTGCGGTCCTCTCCTATGGTTGGGAAGAACTAATTCTCCAAGTATTTCTCCGGCATTGTCTTCAAGTAGGTGACTCTAACCTCCCTTATAATTGTTGTGTTTTCTTTGATTTTGCAAAAATATATGGTGTACTGTTTTGGGGTTGTTACAAGATCCCTTGGAAGTAGGACCAATAGTTCACTTTTGTGAACCAGAGCAAGCAATAATTCTTGGAGACGAAGATAAGGGACAAGATGAAGACCTCACGAGGAATATGGAGAATGCAGTCCAGTATAAGGGAAGGATGTTAGAAGCATCTGAAGAGACTAAGTAGTCTTATGTTTTTAAAACTAAGGATTTGTTGTTTATGTCGGTAATGAAGGTGGACGACCATTCAAAACTATCATAAAAGAAGAGGATACTATAGAAATGTCTCAAGAAGATAGAGGCAGGAAGGATCCAATAGACGGAATAATAGACAACAGTCTTATGATAAAGGAAAAGATTTCAGAATATCCAAGAATGCTTAGTTGCAGCATGTTGAAGGAATAAATTGAAGGTCAATACATGGTATTATTTTGTGAAGATGAATCTCTGCTACATCAAGAAAGAGTAGACCACATAATTGTGTTAAAAAGCAATAAGGAGAATGAAAGTCATCAGGAGACTGTCAAAGATAATTAAAAAATTCAAGAAGGAATTCTTGTACCGGATGAAGCAACAAACTACTTAAGCAATGAAGACAAACATGGAGTGTTACTCAACCTTATTTTTCCTAATGATGGACATCAAGAGGAGGAGAAGCAATTTGTTTGTTGTAGTATATTTGTTTCTTGTACAAGTAAGGGTGAGAGTTTTATAGGAAAGTAGAGAATATAGGAGAGACAACCAAATGTCTCAAACACTTATGAAGAAGTGTATGGGGAAAACGTAAGTGAGACATTTGCTACAGAACAAGGAGTTGTTCATAGGAACAGTGGTAAGACTGTCAAGTATAATCAGAAAACTACAGAAGTTCAAGGAGAAATCCATATCCATGAAGGGACTGTAAAATGCATTTTTGCAATGGATAGCCAAAGAGGAGAACAAGATGTATTGATGATTGAGATTGAACTCCAAGAATGTTCTAAAGGAAATGATTTCTGTGATATGTTTGTTATGCATGCAGGTGTAACAAAAAATGAAGATTCCAAGGGTGGGAGCAAACGACCTTCCACAAAACAACAAAAAGAGTGGGAAAGGCAATTGTGTGCCTTGGAAATTTGTGAAATAAATTGGGAGAGAGTTTTTATACACAACTAATTATGGAGGTGTTAATAACCAAATGGAAGCTCAGTTTGTATGACCAACAATGAGTCTCAACCAAAAATAAGCATCTTATGGAAAATCCAACTAACAAAAGGACTAATGAAGAGAAAAGTATTTAGAAAGAGTCCAAGAGGAACGAAGATAAGATGGAATTGATTAGTTGGCATGAAGATGATATGGATGGTAACTTTTAGAAGGTTGATGCAAGTATGGATCTTGCTAACGAAAGAGAACCGATGGAGAATAATGACAAAGTTGAAGTAAATGATCATTGGCGCATGATCATAGAAGGTATAAAGTGTTTGTCTACCTATCATTTTAATAAGATTAGAGATCTGCATTTGTGGTTGCATGTGTTTTTATTTAGTGGACAATATTCACATGAAGTTGAGAATAAGAAAGGTATGAAGATAAAAAAATGGCATAAGCTATACAAATTTTTTGTGTGAAAAACTGTAGCAGTCAACTTGCAACAGTGCCATGTACCAACAAAGAACATAGATAGATGGGTTTTGGAATCTAATGATGAATAAGCACAAATTGATAAACCAGAGGTAGAAAAATAAGAGAAGTATGCAAGTACATGTCACTAAGTCAAGCAAAACGTTTGCACAACAATCGCATAGAGTATGGGATAATGGAAAATGGAGGACAGGAGCAAGTACTTGTCAAGCAAAACGTTTGCACAACAACCGCTTAGAGTATGTGATAATGGAAAATGGAGGACAGGAGCAAGGAAACATTGCAGTAGAACACATGGGCAACAACAAAAAAATCAAGGCTAGGATCCAGGAGGAACGATGAAACCAAAGTCTCACGACCAAGAGGTCATAAAATTTTCTACCTCAGAATTCTGGTGCAGGAGCATCATCTCTCAAAATCAACTTGATGATTAGGCGTAGGGGATCTTTTGAATTTTCTAAGGAAGTGGGTTTCCTAATTTAAAAAATTATTGTAATTTTCCTATGTTTTATTAGAATTCTAGAAGGACTTCATGGGATGATATTAGGTGGGTTGATATTGATTTATATGTATAATTAAATTTGATTTTGTTGAGCAGATATTGAAGGGATATGGATCCTAGAGGGATCTTAGGGATGAGTGAATAATCCTAGCAATTTGTAATGGAGGATTTTGTGGATGTGAACCAATTTTGGTTTCAGAGTCCTTTAATTTTAAATATGCAATTTGTAATGGAGGATTTTGTGGATGTGAACCAATTTTGGTTTCAGAGTCCTTTAATTTTAAATATGCAATTTTGGTTTCAGAGTCCTTTAATTTTAAATATGCAAGTCCAGAGGGATAGAGACGATAGAACGCAGAGAACGAGTGTGAAATAAAAAAAGAAGCAAGGGCATAATACACTCAGTGTGTGTATCAGGCTAGAAGATATTCCATGAATTATAAATTGTTTATTGAATGCATATTTACATGTTTTTGTTAATACCTCTGCCTATATGTTGAAGTTGTTTGTCTCTATTGAATATTAATGTATGTGAATCGATAGTTGTATGGTATCCAGTAGTAATCGATACATGAGAGAACGCCATTGATATAAATGATCGAAGTGTCTTGTTTATAATTGGAATGTCTATGTGTTTAACTATTAATGGATCAAATGCTATTGAGATATGTAGAAATGTGATTTTATTTGTGTAAAGGGTTGTGTTGATGGCATTGATGCTAAACAATTTTCAGTGTTGAGCAATATTTTTGATTCAACATTGAATCAAATCCTGGGTTTGAATGTTGACAAAGTGTATTCCAGTTAATGTTTGCGATCAAAATGAAGGGAATCACCCAAGAAAACACAGTCTTAGCAAGGAAATTTCTATGTAGATTACGTTGGTTGAAATCGTGTGCAACGGTTTGGAAATCGCCAATGAAGTTTAAATGAACTGGAATGCTCGTTGAGGTATCACTGGTCCATTAGAAGCAACTACAATGAGTTGTGTATCCGAAGCAAGCATTACTAGTTATAACAGCATGAAAGTCATTTGTTTGTTTGTTGTAATATATTTTTTTCTTGTACAAGTAAGGTTGAGAGTTTTATAGGAAAGCAGAGAATTTGGGTGAGACAACCAAATGTCTCAAACACTTATGAAGAAGTGTATCGACAAAATGGGTGTGAACAATTTGCTGCAGAACAAGGAGTTGCTGAGAGGAATGGTGGTAAGGCTATCAAGTATAATAATAAAACTACAGAAGTTCAAGGAGAAATCCATATACATGAAGGGGTAGTAAAACGCATTTTTGCAATGGATAACCAAAGTGGAGAAAAAATGTATTGATGATTGAGAATGAACTCCAAGAATGTTATAAAGGAAATGTCTTTTTGTGATATGTTTGTTATGCATGCAGGTGTTACAAAAAATGAATATTCTAAAGGATGGAGAAAACAACCTTCCACGAAACAACAAAAAGAGTGGGAAATGCAACTATGTGCCTGGGAAATTTGTGAAAGAAATTGGGAGAGTGTTCTTATAACTCTCACACAACAAATTATGGAGGTGTTAAGAACCAAATGGAATATCCATTTGTATGACCAACAATTCTTCTCAACTAAGAATAAGTATATTATGGAAAAGCCACGGAAAAGCCACCTTACAGAAGGACTAATGAAGAGAAAAGTATTAAGAAAGAGTCTAAGAGTAATGGAGATAGGATGGAAGTCATTAGTTGGTTTGAAGATGACATGGATGGTAAAAATTTGATATGGTTTATGCAAGATTTCATTAATGCAAGTATGGAGATTACTAGGGAAAGAGTACCTCTGGAGAATAATGATATTGTTGAAGTAAATGATCATTAAAGGTGTAAAGTGTTTGTTTACTTGTTATTTTAATAAGATTAGAGATATGCATTTGTGGTTGAATGTGTTTTTATTCAGTGGACAATATTCACAAGAAGTTGATAATAGGAAGAGTTATGAAGATCAAAAGATGGCAGCAGACACAAAATTTTTGTGAAAAATTGCAGCAGTCAACTTGTAGCAGTACCATGTACCAACAAATAACAAAGATATATATTGAAATGGATGGTTTGTGGAAGCTAATAGTGAAGAAGCACAAATGGAGAAACCAGAGGTAGAAAAAGAAGAGCAGTATGCAAGTAGAGGTCACTAAGGAAAGCAAATAGTTTGCACAGGAAGCACATAGAGTATGGGGAAAATGGAGTACAACAACAAGGAAACATTGCAGCAGAACACATGGGCATCAACAACAAAATCAAGTCTGGGATCTAGGAGGAACAAGGAAACCAAAGGATTATGACCAGGAGGTCATAAAATTTTATATCTCGGGAGTCTGATGCAGGAGCATAGTCTCTCAAAATCAATGTGCTCATTAGGCCTAGGGGTCCTTTGAATTTACTAAGAAAGTGGCTTTGTTGATTTTAAAAATTATTGTAATTTTCCTATGTTTTATTAGAATTATAGAAGGATTTCATGGGATGAGATTAGTTGAGTTGAAATTGATTATATGTAATTAAATATGCTTTTGTTGAGCAGATCTCGAATGGGTAAGGATACTAGAGGGATCTTAAGGATGTGTGAATAATCCTAGGGATTTGTATGGAGGATTTTGTGGATCTGAACCAGTTTTGGTTTTAGAGTTCTTTAATTTTAAATATGCAAGTCTAGAGGGATAGAGACAATAGAAGGAAAAAGTGAGTGTGAAAGATAAAAAAGAGGACAGGTTAGGGTATGCCCATAGCGTGTATCAGGATAGAAGAAATTCTATGGATTATAAATTGTTTATTGAATACATATTTACATGTTTTTGTCAATATCTCTATCTATATATATGTTAAACTTGTTTGTCTCTATTGAATATTAATGTATGGGATTCCATAGATGTATGGTATGAAGTAGTAATAGTTACATGACATGAAATTATAGTAGATATTGAATGTTAATGCCATGGATAGAAGTGATAGAAGTGTCTTGTTTATAAATGGAATGTATCTATGTTTAACTCCTCGATCAAATCTTATTGAGATGATTTAACATACCCAAAAATCATAACAATGAAATAAAACATAATCATCTTCATATAAAAAGGTAATAAATATAATATAAAATCTTCCACTAGATTCTATGTTGAAATGAAGAGTTTATTATCCAACATCTTTACCTTTACTCAATTTCATATAAAAATTCACTTGCAGTATAAGTATGCATTATAACAAAATCAATACAATTCATTGTACTAAAAGTATATGTAACCATCCTAAAGAATACATAGCTCATGTAAAATGTAATATCCTCTCTCCTTACCCAAGAAAATATGTTAATCCACCTTTATTCTTTTCTTCTAATAAAAAAAATAAAGTATAAAATAAATAAATAAAATCATTATATTAACTATGAATAAAAACCCTATATCTTTACATATTACAATAAATTGCATACCCATATTTATCTAAACATTCAATCTTAGCTCTTCTCCTTCGTATGACATTTCACATAGTGTAATGTACCATAATACATATATGAGCTTAAGGTTATCGTGTAATGTACCATAATACATATATGTGTAAGGTTATCGTGTAATGTAGGGTTATCTTACAACACTTAGAGTAAAGAGCCTAAAGGTATATATAATTGTCAATGTGATTCCATAGTAAGTCGTAAAACAAAATTGCATCTCTTAACAATAAGAAGGGTATTTTTTTTGTGTCAACTTCCAATCTTTCAATTTGTATAATATATCAATAAGGTACTTCAGAAATACTAAGAAATTGACTATATGACAGGTCATCTTACACTTTTATGCTGGGAGAGATGCACTTACCTCCTCTATTTCGTTATGGGTTTCCTTAGTAAGTCGTAAAACAAAATTGCATCTCTTAACAATAAGAAGGGTATTTTTTTGTGTGTCAACTTCCAATCTATCAATTTGTATAATATATCAATTAGGTACTTCATAAATACTAAGAAATTGACTATATGACACGTCATCTTACACTTTTATGCCGGGAGAGATGCACTTACCTCCTCTATTTTATTATGGGTTTCAAAACTTATTAAACTATTTAATATTTATGGATATATAATTTACATATCAAATGTCAAACTCTTTATTTAGAATAAACAATTTCCAATTCAATAAAACCATCAAAAGTAATATATGTGTGAGTAGTGTTACAAGACGAAAAGCCCATCCTCTCATGAAAGAGCCCAACATTGAACATATTTACGAAAATGGAAAACGATTGACATATTGGTTACATTTCTCAGAAATAAAAGGTGGAGGAAGAAACGTTAAACTACAAACGAAAGGAAAATAAATAAATCAATCCATTTTGTTGAAGTAGAATCTAAAACAAGAAACGTATTCTACGGCAAAAGCTTAGACGGGGATTCTTTTAAAAGCTGGATCTCACATATATACTGCACGATCGACGATATCCACAACAACAAAAAAATGGTATATAGAGTAAATCACGGGATTTGGATATGATTTTTAAGATAATTCTATAAAATTTACAGATTGAGAAAAATAAAAAATGAATTCAACCCAGACCTTTGGGAATTCATATCTGAGTGTTCCATATAATAAAAAATATATAAAACCAACGCAGACCTCACAGATCGGATTTGAAGAAGTCGTGATCATATTTGAGTGTTGAGGATAATTGTAAAATATATATTTGACAGTTAAAAACAATATGCAGGCAATGTGTGATCCAATCTGCATATTCTTTAAGTAACAATTCAAAAGTGATTTGGGGATCAAGCGGATGGCTAGGTTAAAACAGTTGTTAGGTTTGCATAAATTTTTAAAACAGGGAATACATGTAGAGATCACTATTTTCCAGATCTAAATCACAGGAAAAATACAACAAAGATTTGGATTACAGCGATTGAGTCCAGATCTAAATCACAGGAAGAAAAACAACAAAGATTTGGATTACAGAGATCGAGTCCAAGCATCAATTACAAAAGTTTAATGCCTACCGTGTCAATTTATTTGTATCAATCAGACAGACGCAACCTCCAGGTTAAACCGCCTACTAGTGATTGGATCTTACTGTTTTTTTTATCGACCACATTTTCCCATAACAAAGGCAAGGGAAAAAAAATTATATGCAGAGATTGGAATCTGATAAGCATTACTAGACATATTTGTATCAATCAATCAAACGTAGATTCCAGGTTAAGACTAACAACATAATAATACAGATCCAGTAATGGAAGTGCAGGAAGAGAGTTTGATTCGATCATACAGATTTTTATAGAGGGAGAGTAATAACTAAGTTAAAAATGTATCCATATGGAAGACTGATAATTTCGTTTCATATTAAAGTAAATAAGGTAAATATCCCCAATAATTATGCACTTTCAAATCAGAATCTTTCCATCAAAATAAACTCTATCTAGATATTTTATTAAAAGGCAACCTAGATCAGAATTTCATAAAATACAGTTCCATAGATCTATGAGTAAGAAGGAAAATCAGTTTTACTTACATGAATCCAGGGAAAAACACACTTGGAGAATCAACTCCTCCCAAGCATAGGAGGCAGCAACTCAATGGTCTTCTCCACTCCACCCCCAAGCTGGATCACCAACCATGCACTAGAACAACAAGTAACTTCCTCGCGACACTCAAACCTCGAGTCCGTAACAAGTTTTCACAATGGACTTATAAAAATAGAAAAAACGCTCAACACTTGCACTCAACAATCATTTTCCCCACGCACAACACAGTGTCCCGTGCTATTCTAGTGCACTCATATAAGTAGCTTTCCCCAGGTTTTATGCTATCCCAATCAAATCTCCAATCAGATCCCTAACTCCCTATGATTTAGGATCTTGTCTAGTTGTTGAGTTTTGGATTGGATTTGATTGGTATCAATCACTCTATCTTGCTTACACATGTTCTTTCGTGCCATGGTTGGTGTCCCCTCATGTAGTTGAGTTCTCCAAGTGTTATTTTATTTATTTAAAAATGTTTGTTTATGCAAATGTCATTTCAGTCTTTGAGTTTCAAAACTCATTACATAATAAAAATAATTTTCAAAACATCAAATAAAAAGCAATGTCATGGGGGTATTACATTTATCGCCCCCTTATTCTTAACACCGTTCTCGGTGTTCTTTTTATTCTAAGCTCCCTTGCTCATTTTGGAACATGGAGGGATATGCTTCCCACATTTTATCCTTCATTTCCCAAGTTTCCTCTTCAGGGCTGAAGTGCTTCCATTGCACTTTTATTTGAACGATGGATCGATTCCGGAGCATATGTTCCTTCCTGTCTAGAATGCGGAAAGGTTCGGTTTGGAACTCTTCCTCGGGTTCTACCTGAATCACATCCCAGTCAATTATATGAGTAGCATCATGTATATATATATTTTAATAATGAAACATGAAATACATCATGTAATTTTATATTAGGTGGAAGTGCAAGCTGATAGGATACCGACCCTATCTTAGCTAACACTTCAAAAGGTCCACAATACCTTGGTGCCAGCTTTGAACATCTTCCCAAACTCAAAGAATTCTTCTTTGACTTTACCTTTAGATATAAGTGATCGCCAACATTAAACAATCTTGGAGTTCATTTTGAATCTGCGTAACTATTTTGCCGATCCTGGGAAATTTTTAAGTTTTGTTGCACCTCTTTCACCATCTGTTCCATTTCTTTTAACATGTTTGGTCCTAGAACAATCTTGTCAGCAGGGTTATCCCAAGACACAAGAGTGCAAGATTTCTGACCATACAAAACTTCAAATGGAATCATTTTTAATGAAGCTTGATACCCATTATTATAAGCAAATTCTACTAAATGCAAATACTCTTCCCATTTACCTGGTTTATCCATTACATACATTCGCAACATATCTTCTAACACTTGATTGTTTCTTTCAGTTTGTCCATCTGTTTGAGGATGATAAGTAGTATTGAAATTCAGTTGTGTATCTAGAACCTTAAACAATGATTTCCAAAAGTTACCAGTAAATTTCACATCTCTATAAAAAATCACTACCTTTGGAATACCATGTAATCGAAATATTTCTTTCATAAAAATATCAGCTATATTAATGGCTTTGAAAGTAGACTTTACAGGTATGAAGTGGGCATATTTACTTAACTTATCAACAACTACCATTATTGAGTCATGTTGCTTATTTGTTTTAGGTAATCCCGTTATAAAATCCATGTTGATTATCTCCCATTTCCATTCTAGAATAGGTAAGGGTTGCAGTAGCCTAGCAGGATGTTGATGTTCAGTTTTTACTTGTTGACATTCAATACACCTAGCTAGGTAATTTGCAGCATCACTCTTCATGTTAGGCCGATAATAGATTTTTCTTAACTTAGTTATCATCTTTTGGTATCCGGGATGTCCGGAATATGGTTTTTTATGTAGTTCATTAAGAATTAATCGTTTAACTTCTTCAGAATCTGGTATATATAATTGATTTTTATAAACTAACAAGTCTTCCAAGCTTATGGAATAAGGTGAGTCACTTCCCTTATCATTTGTTTCCAATTGTTCTTTAATACTTAAGTACTCTTCATCATTTTTAGCTGCTTCTTTTATTAAACTTTCGAGATTTGTTTTCCAACTGCGAACAAAGTGGAATGACATTCCTACTCAGGGCATCTACCACTTTGTTCTCTTTTCCTTTAATGTCTTTAATTTCAAAATCATACTCGCTCAAAAAGGCTAACCACCTTGCCTGGCGAGCATTTAAGTTTTGTTGATCAAATAAGTATTTTAAGCTGATGTTATCTGACACTAAGGTAAATTTTCTTCCTATTAAGTAATGTCTCCACATCTTTAAAGCATGTATTATAACAACTAACTCTAAGTCATGTGTTGCATAGTTCTGTTCATGTATTTTAAGTTTTCTTGATTCGTAACTTATTACATAATCATCTTGTAATAACACACCATCTAATCCTTCTAAACATGCATCCGTACATACTACGAAATCCTTGTATGGATCTGCAATCCTGAGAATAGGTGCGGTGGTTAGTAAGTGCTTAAGTTTTTCAAAGCTTTCTTGACATTTATTAGACCATATGAATTTAGTTCCCTTCTTTTGAAGTGAGGCTATTGGATAAGCAATTCTAAAGAACCCCTCAATGAACCTACGATAGTAACCCATGATTCCCATAAAGGATCAAATCTCGGTTACATCCTTAGGAACTGGCCAATCATTGATTTCCCTGATTTTATTTGGGTCCACCGAAATACCTTCCTTAGTTATTACATGAACTAGGTACTGAATTTTATCTTGAAAGAATTCACACTTGCTAAACTTTGCATAAAGTTTATGTTCTCTTAAGGTTTGCAAGACTTGTTTTAAATGTTCTTCATGCTCTTCTTCATTTTTAAGAGTATATTAATATATCATCAATAAATATTATTACAAACTTATCTAAGAACTTGTGAAGAAAATTGTTCATTAAACACATGAACATGTCTAGGGCATTGGTCAATCCAAATGGTACGACCAAGAACTTGTAATGGTCGTACCTTGTTCTGAATGCAGTGTTATGGACATCCTCATCCTTAATTCTTACTTGATGGTAACCAGACCTCAAGTCGATTTTAGAGAACACTAACGCTCCCTGTACTTGGTCAAACAAGTCGTCAATGCGGGGAAGAGGGTATCTATTCTTAATTGTCATTTTATTCATTTGTCTGTAATCGATACAGAGCCTCAATGTGCCATCCTTATTTTTAACAAACAAGACAGGTGCTCCCCTTGGAGACGCACTCGGTCTAATATATTCTTTATCTATTAATTCCTGTAATTGTAATTTTAATTCTACCAATTCAGGTGTGTTCATTCGATAAGGGGCCTTCGAGGAGGGTACTGCTCCAGGTACCAATTCAATGGTAAAGTCAATATCCCTCCTCAGAGGTAGTCCTAGTATCTCTTCTGGGAAGACGCCTTTAAAATCATTTAAAAAGGGAAGATCCTCTAAATTAGGTTTTGTTTCTTTAACATTGGTTTCGGTGATGTGTACATCAAAAACCCTACATGCTTTTCTAGCACACTTTTTCAATTGCAAGGTAGAAATTTTCCTAGTAAGAACCTTCTTTGGAATTCCTCTAACCATTTTACTTTCACCATTTTCATCAATACAATCAAAAGTTTTCTGAAAACAATTTAGCACAACTTAATGTTTTTCTAGCCAATCTATGCTAATCAGTACATTGTAAGATCTTAATGGTAAAACATTCAAATCTACTTTTGTAATCAAATCTTGCATATGAACTTCACAACTAGAAATAAAACTGGTTACTTTTCTTTTTGTTTTGATGGCTAATTGCACTAACCACGATTTTTCAAAATCATTCTTTCTCATTTTACACAAATCTACTAACTTAGGAGATATATAACTTAGGGTAGAACCAGAATCAATTAATATAGAAATAGGTTTGTCAAGGATCTTACC